>JAOCPS010175605.1:0-14375 GCA_025505425.1 Graphium colonna
AAAGGGTTCGAAACGTCGAGTGATAAAATTTAAAAATAAACCGCGATAAAATCCGTAAAGTTGTTTAATTTAAAATAAAAAAGTGATGCTATAAAATAGCTTTTGTATTCCTTTATTAATCATCCTTTTAAAATAATTGTAAATTTTGTCTTTTACTAACAAGTAAAAAATTGTGACAGAAGTATTGGTTTTTTTTAGAAGGCGAAGAAATTGACCATTTCTAATGTTTAATGATAAATTTGAGCATCAATACCTACCAATTAAAAATAACCAATTTCGATAATGTAATAGCCGCGAGATCTAGTATTACTTTTCAATATATTTTTTCGTCTTTTAATGTCTCCTTCTTGTATAAAAAAAATTAAAAGATGTTCGGTAAACTGGCTAAAACTCAAAACATGTTCAATCTGTACGCCTATTTTTTCAATTTAAAATGTTAGTTTAATATGAAAATTTTCTTACATTTAGCGTTCAGCTGATTCTGCTTCTGCTATATTTTTCCACAAAGCAACAAACTACGTATCTAATATTGATATTTTATGGAAAAGAATATTTAGAGGAAATTTCTACAAATGATATTGCGGGCAAAAGCAAATAAATATTTACGAACAAATTTTGATTAAAATAATACATTTTCGAGATAGATATCGACATAGACATGAACAAGGTAAATGTATATTGTTGAATGAAATAATAAACTAAAACGTAAATAAGTATTGAATTTAAGAGATATATACATTAAATATGTTCAAATTTATGTAAATATCAAAGATAAAATGAAAAGGAAATGCATTAATTCTAGTAAATATTCTCTTAGCTGTCATTACCAATCACAAATTTGCTCAGGGATATAATTTCCTTTAGGAAGAATCGACATATTTGAAGGACGCTTCTGCTCTAAGAGCGGAAATTATTGAATGCAATTTGTCCGCAGATATCTGAGGCTGCAAATTAAGGGTAATACTTAAACAAAGTTATTATATTGCTTACTTGTTTACCATGAAATTAAGGATTAAATGTATTTAAAAAGTTCATATTCAGTTTGATAGGATTGTTAGAAAATTGAACTATATTTCTAGTATACTTGTTGTTTTGTTATATGAGAGGGGTAACTGTATCATATCATTATCCATAATGTAAATAGAAGATAGATATCTAAAGATAGAAGTACTCTGCTGAAAGAATCGAGCCACACACCGGAAATTTATCATTATGTCTGGCAATGTTATAACCAAAATACTAGTCTCTTTTATAAAAATAATATTATTCATTCGGCAGTTCTCTGATCTGGACCTAGGCAGCATCGTTTAGTTTGGGAATTCAAACAATTATTTCAAAGTTGAAATCTAGACTCAATGTCTGGTACCTGGATGATGGCACTCTAGGAGATAATTTTGATGACGTATATAATGATCTTTTCCAAATAATTTACTAATAATTTATATCGGTCTTGATTGAAATAATTCTAAGTGCGAAATTTTCTTCAGGTATTAAAGAAATGTGCCCGAATCCACGTTATCTCTTTGGTGCTCCTCTATTATCTCAAAGTTTGAAACCTTTCTTAAAAGAAAAACTTGACCAATTATTAAATCATGCTCAAAAATTGTTTTTTCTAAATCCTCATATAGCTCTTACTAACCTTAGATGTTTTTTTAGAGGTTTCGTTGTTAGAGGGAGGCAAACAAGCAAGCGGCTCACCTGATGGTAAGTGATTACCGCTGCCCATGGACTCCCGCAACACTAGAAGAGTTGTAAGAGCGTTACTGGCCTTTGAGGTAAGTCATATAAGTCGTCCGGAAATACCGCTGGCGACAGTTGATTCCACAAAGGTGTCGTGCGTGGTATAAAATTACGGCGGAATCTCACAGTAGTGGACTGCCAATCATCAAGGTGGTAGCGATGGTACTTGGTAGTATGTCGCTTTGTCCATTGTACAAACTCACCAACAGGTATTATTTCGAACAATGCCTCAGAACACTCCACGTGGTGTATGCGATAGAAAATGCCGAGAGAAGCAACATATCTCCGTAAGGTTAGGGAATCAAGCTGATCGGAAAGAGCTGGGTCATCGACGATTCGAGTAGCTTGACGTTGAATGCGGTCAAATAGAAGAAGCTGGTAAAGAGGTTCCCCAGCCCAGAGATGAGAACAGTATTCCATATGTGGCCGGACTTGCGCTTTATAAAGATGCATTGTGTCTTTGTTCCGAAATTTACTAACTTTCTCCGCTCGAGTCCACTTTGGAAATGCACTGGTATTTTGAACGAAATTGATATAAGTTTTAAGGCAACTTTAGAAAAAAAAATTAAATTTATCTTTTAATAAACTGGGCTGGACTCAAGCGACTTTACCTATACGCTTCGACAGAATAGGTATTAGGAAAATTTCAAGTATTGCTTTGCCAGCTTTCCTTGCTTCCGTGCATAAAATAACCTCTTTGAGACATAAAATTTTACATCAACCTAATTTTGATCTCTCTTTTGCTGAGGAAGCAAGGATGTCTTGGGTCAGGTAGCCACCTGCCGTAATGAAAATATTCCACTGGAAATTAACCAACTAAAACAGTGGGATATTCCATTGAGGAAAACTCACCAAGAATTGTTCCAAGCTTTAGACAGTGATACCGACCGTGCTCGTTTTCTTGGTGTCTCATCAAAGGATTCTAGCCACTGAATTCAAGCTCTTCCATCAAGCAATTACGGAACATTGCTTGATGGCGAAAGCTTACGCGTTGCCATAGGAATCCGTTTGGGTGCTCCGTTATGTTAACCATATGTTTGTCCATGTGGTTCTTATGTTAATAATTTAGGCGTGCACGAACTAGCGTGACAAAAAAGTGCTGGCCGTTTTTCCCGCCACGGCTCTCTGAACGAGGTCATCTGGAGGGCTCTTGCCATTATAAATTTTCCCTCAATTCTCGAGCCTGCTGGCATTTTAAGCGATGATCGCAAGAGATCCGATGGCCTGATTTTAATCCCTTGAGAGAGAGGCAAAGCTCTTGTTCGGAACGCAACTTGCGTCGACACATTGGCTGCCTCTCATCTAAGGGCAACTTCAGTAAGGGCAGGGGCGGCATCAGAGGTAGCTGAAATGAGTTAGTGTCGCAAATACGGGTCTATCAGTGACTACCTATATGTAGTCCGTGGGATCCAAGGACCAAAAAAATTTTTAAAAAGCTATTTCTTAAAATTGATGTTGTAACTGGCGACAAGAGGGCTGGTTCTTTTCTCGCCCAAAGGTTAAGTATAACCATTCAGCGAGGAAATGCATCCAGTGTTCTTGGCACCATGCCGACCCCCTGGGGTGTCGCATTAAATGTATTGCACAACTGAAACTTAACGGCAAAAATCACAAATGTAATAGTCACCTTCAGATTCTCCACGGGCTACATGAGTCCATAAGTCGCAGCTTTGACACTGTACCAATTCGCTGAATGTCTTCTAGTAGAGCCAAACTATTTTCTGGTTCTGATGCCTCTGTATTGACTGAGGTTTAAGCATTCTGTCAGAGTGCAAAAGAAACTTGCGAATTTCCTCACTGTAGTGACTGTTTAGGGCACCCATAAAAGTCTTATCCAGAGGCTTGAGCTTGTGCGTTATATTATATGTGCTATTATTCCTATAATGCGTGTATGACTTTAATGGCCGCAAAGATGAGTAATATAGGAGATTCAGCCCTGGGATTTGTTTTATTAATCAAACGTCTGAATCATTCAGAAAACAAATTGGATTGTATTCAACCTGATGGATGAACTTTGCCGATCGAACCTGGTGAACTCTGGAAAATTATCATAGGCGCTCATACAACAAGAGTACATAGTGATCCTCGTTCTGCAGCAGTTAAGACCCCTATCTGCATATGATAAAGTGTTTTTATGTCAATTTTAAAAGTTATTTAACAAAGCACGTCTTGCTGCTTCATTATTAAATGAATTACGAATACCATTTTTAACAACTAACTGATAAGCCATTTTTGGACTTCCATTTTAGAAATAGAACTTTCTTCATAAACAAAATGTATTCCACTAACTTTTTTTCTAGGTCAACTGGAAGTACAGGTTTCATTCCTAGTGGTTTATGTACATGCAACTCTAAAGATTCCTGAGGGTCCCCGGGTCCACAATACAACCAACGTCAGGATTACAAATATTGCGAATATTTAAACAACGTACCAAAAAAAATATTCTAAGATAAAAACTACAGTATCTGCAGTAACGGCAATTATTAGTTTTTAGCCGACTAATAAAGGAGGAGGGTCCTTTATTGGGATGTAACTATTTTTTTTGTATGTCCGCGCGTATCGCCGTCATTTAAGAAACAATTTTAAAAATATTTTTTTTTATCTGATAGGGTAGAATACGCTTCGAAATGGTACCCAAAAATTTTAAGAAAAATCGGTCCTTATTTTATATAGAAATTATTGAATTATAATAAAAGCATCAAAAAATCTCGACGATTCTATCGATCTAACATTTAAGACATGCAATGCATGCAATAGAAACTATTTTTTTATAAATAGATTTTTCTATTTTATCAAATATTTTCGAAACCCGGGTTTTTTTACGAAAGGAACTTCCGTTAGAGTTAAAATAATAAGTCTAGTCTCGCAAAAAACATGTTTGAACTTTGGTTTGCGATATAAAATTGGGAATTGTCCTTTACTCGAATCTATCGGATTAGGTATTTACAAAAACTAAACTTAAAACTGCGAGTGAAACTTAAGGTAACATCTAGTATTTATCATAATCATGCAGGACAAAAAATAATTATTGTAATTTTTTTACTGTTAAAAAGGGTATGCAAAGAGGGTTTCATAAATGTTTACCCTTATAACCTCACTTATCTCTACTTATATTACAAAGCTAGTTTTTTCGTTACGCGAATATTTTAAGAAGTTAAATAAAAGGCTCTTCGAATGGGCCGAAAAACATCCAAATCGTCTGGTGGTAAACGCAGTAAAATATCAGCCAGATATAAACACGGCTAATAGGAAGCGTCGTCCGCGTCACGTCCTTCTTGACCCGGTACAAGAAGGGGGACTTAAGTAGCCAAGACCCACCGTCGGGGGTTCTGTCCGATAATAATACTACACATACATGTAGGGAAATCACACAACACCTTGTAGATCGACCTCGCCTCAGTGCACGGCGAAACCACACCGCGTACACACGCTACACCCACGTTCCGGGGCGGGTGTCACCGCCCCCAGCAACCGACTGATAACAGTCTTCGACAATTGCGATCTCGGCCCGTGCCGGATCGCTATCATCCGTAGTGACAGTCCCCCCAATTGATAAACCACGCATGTCCTCATGATTGACTCTACTAGCGTAGTCTTCAGCTCATGGAAATTTACAACTTTTCACGGGTTTGATTAGGGAAACTTTAGTGCGCAACATCGCGTCATACATAAACATAGATTTTTCGTTTTGTTTAATGCGCTATTCTCAGAAACTACTGATCCGGATTTGGAAGATTATTTTAGTATTGTATAGCTCATTTATTGATGAAGACTTTCGGGTATATACTCGTAGCATCACGCTATGGCCAATAGGACCAGCGCAGCAAAAAAAATGTTGCAATATCGAAGGCGGGTAAAACGTCGGGGAGCTACTAGTCATTAAGTAAGACAAAATACATTTTTATTACTTTTATTTTACAAGTTAAATAATCGTGTAAATATTAGGAATCAACTTCAATGATTCCCCATTTTTTAGAGTACCCACGAGTAGCAGTCAATGAAAAATTTACGCGTTTTCAAAAAAGAAAATAAATGAATAAAGTATACTCAGAACCACCTCTGAAATCATTTTACCGATATACCTCAAATAAGGAACAATTCTAAAAATCCTTTTTTATTTATTTTAAAAGATGTACCTTAAAAGATTAGTTCCGTAAAATTATCCGAAAAATGGTTTTAGTACATTTACTTTTTAATCTTAAAAATAAATGAAATTTAAAATCACTGAAATGACTAAAATAACTGAAAAAAAAGGTTCGCTTCTAAGGCGATTTAAGTGGGTCCCGTAATTGAAACACGAGCCAAAACTTTTGTCATTTTTTTATTATAACTTAAAACCTACATACCTATCGGTGGATAAACATACCAAACTAAAAACTTAATTAAAAAGAGAATTACAGAAATAGTTAAAAAATACAAAAAATAACAAGAACGACACTGAACTAAAGCAATGGAAATGTCCTAACGTCATATGAAATTTTCAAACCATAACGAAGACTTATTCCTTAGATGCTCATTAAGCGACTTGATTATTTCGTACTGACTGCAAATTAACCTCGCATTTTATAGTTTAATAAATTAATATTTAATTTATACAAATATTTCTTTCTTTCTTTTTTTAATTGTAACACATTTTAAATTAAAATTCCAAGCGAGTCTTAAAAACTTCTAAACACGTTAAAAATTTTAAGTCAATATTTAATTCATAGAAATCACGAACGTTTCCAAACTACTAATGTTCACTAACTAGTAGTTGGTCGTCCATCAATACAAATGTAATATTTATGCTTGAATCGAAATAACAATTTATTGCCAATATTCAAGTCTTTGTACACGAAATTTTACCATTTTTTAACACACGTAAACCTTTCGTTTTTTTCTCAATAATTGTTTTTATGTACCTCAACTTTAACCATATTAAAAAAGGAATAAGGCTCTCAATTCCAATGTTTTAAATGGAAAAGGCAACCCGATAAGTCATGCATACATTATTGACAGGAAAGGATAATAAAGGACGAAGGTACTTCCCCGCGCGATCGCGGCTGTAAAAGTGCAGCAAAAACTGTGAAAAGCTGTTATGCTCTACCACCTTGAACCCTAATTCCTGCGCGATTGACACAAAGCGTGGATTCTGCATCGTGATCGAAATTCGATCAGCAAGAATTAGTCATTGACCAAATAATTTAAAACGAGCAGGCTTTTATCCGCCTCCGTGGCCTAGTGGTACATGCACGGGATTTACAAACCGAAAGCCTTGAGTTCGTGAGAGGGAGGATAATGACTTCACTTTGTGTTGATGTTTTTTGGTTTGGTTAGGGCAGAACGTGCTGATCAACCAATTCCCGAACGTAAGATAATCCTTGTATCGGATGGGCATGTAAAAAGTCGGTCCCCGTTGTCAAGAACACCATCGGTCGTCATAAGATTTCAGTTGCCTCTATTCTTTTGGCAGCATTCCAGTACCATAAGGATAATCCATTGTTTTAGTTCATTCATGGTCAATACAATGTACTTAAAATACACGCCAAATATACAAGGTGATTGGTAATTCACCACTCGGTACTCGATTGTCATCATATTTATGTAATAAAATTAGGGCATAGTTTTCAAATAAATTTTAAAACAAATAAGTAAAGCGTGGACACAATGCCGGCGGCGAACAGATGGACAGGTGGTGCAGTTCATTTACCCGAAAACGGCATGGCTTGCGTCGTGTCCACTGAGATGTGCATAGCTTTCGTAAAAAAATACTCAACTTTCAATTACGTTTACTCAGTAATCAATGAATATTTACGTTTAATATTACATTTATACTTTACATATGATCTCCACATATAACGTCTTTGAATACTGAAGGTGACTTACCATTTACACTGTATACTTTTTACTTAGTGAACATTGTCATCACTGGTAAATTTTTCACTGCACTTAGTATTTATAAAACTAAATTAACATTTTGATTGTATTAATTTAATAACGTTTGGATACACAAATAATAAAAATTGTGAAAAAAGATAAAATAAATGCCCTTTTTGTTGATCTAGTTGGAATGATTATCACTACCTGCTATGATTGAATTGTTGTGTAAAAGCACCACATCAGTAATTGTTTTTTTTTTTAATATATACTTTCATGAACCGCTTAAAGTATTAATTCCCTATTTCTTCTTCTTATTATACACATTTATAATTATAATTTAATAAAAGCATCAAAAAATCTCGACGATTCTATCGATCTAACGCTCATATCCACCTTTAAAATTTTAATCACTTATTTATGTATATTTCTTACATGGTATATAAATATTTTATTCCAACGAATAACGTGAATACTAAACCATTATTTGTATGGTCCTATTTATTTTCGGTAGATATTTAAAAATAACTAATTGACATGGGGAAAATTTTAGACATGCAAATTTATAATACATGCATATATATTATTGAAATGTTACGGTAATTTTACAGCTTACCCAGCCGTAGTAAATGATATTTTTTAATCATTATCCGTGTTTACGTACAATACGTATGATCTTTATAAGGTATGATAAAAAAATATATTTTTATATAGCCTATATTTTGTTCCATGGCTGTGCAAAGGCCTCCCCTTTTACTTTCCATGAACATTTTCAATGAATTCCATGATTTTTTAAATACCAATAAATTAATTTTTATTCAATAAATTAGTACCTAATCTTCTTTGGCGCATCAGGATCCATGTCATAGCCTTGTCTGCAACGGAAAAAAAATAAAAAATATTAGCAATTTTCATCATGATTAAGACAATAAAATGATTTCCCTCGCTTTTATTGCAAAAATTATATATAATGCGTTATTAAATCATTGCGGAGTGCGGTAATATTCATATGTACTTTGCTTAATTTATATTGAAGCAAAAAAAATTAATGAATAAGAATCAATAGTAAAATAAACTCAAACAAGTATTCTTACCTTTATATCTGAAGACGGCACAAAAAAAAAACTTTGTGTTAGCACAAACAGTCACAAACAAGTTATGGACACAAAAATATGTTAATAGACAATTATTTACGTCTACAGTGATGTAAAACATATAGTATTACATGACATTGGTGCTTGAATAGTGCAAATCAACTATAACGAACATTAAAATGCAATTTCCTTGAAGGATTTTTCGGGATAACGTAGACTCAAATAAAACACATAAAACATACACATTACACATTTTTATTTGATTATCATCTTCATATACAGATAAGTACTTCCATCATTGTACAAATACGATTATATAGTAAACAATAGCACTAGCAACCTTCAACAAGACGGTACAAAACGCTGTACAATACATAATAACAACAATTTCAACATCATCAAAGGGATATAGAAGATTGTCTCTGGACCTTCTTAATGTTTAAAAATAATGAAAATGACGTTTATTTTTAAATATGATACGGTACGTCAAAGTTTTTTTACACAGATCACAGGGTAATGTAAATATTCAGATCAAACCTAAATGTAGTTTCGCAGGAACAGAGACCAATTATGAAGATTAAATATATTGTAGCAAACGGCTAACCATTATAAATACCTACCATAGATAATATTCAAAGCTAATAGAGTTTATAAATGCAGAATTTAAACACAGTTTATGATCCGTTACACGATGATTATTGAAAATGTTACTGACTATTTCCATACATGTATATTGGTAAAGTACAAACTCAAATATCAAATAATATAATATGACTTAAAGCAAAGAAAATTTCCTACTTAAAACTATGAAAAAAATATTCTTAAATAAATTCTCGATATTAAAGCAAGGAGAGATTACAAGGTCAAAATGGCGTCTTCTCTTAAGACTACGTTAACTTAAATAAAAATTAATTTATTCGAGAAAATTATGATTATTAAAGAATCGCAAGTGCGTTCTTTATTATTAAATAAATCAGTCTATGGATATAAAAAAAAACATGTGATAAAAAGGTTTCATATAATGGCCACTATCATAATGAGCAAAATAAACAATATCCGCGACGCTAGTTAAAACGATTCTAAAAATATGACTTTACAATAAATAAGTTTTTAGAAACTATGGCAGTAGGTTATCTTCTATAATCCTAAAGAAATATATGACTCACTACATTGAGGTTGGAAATAATTTGGTATGAATATTTTGTATAGAGAGTAAAAAGAGATGTAAAAAAATAACGAAAACATTATTATTATATACAGTGTACACTCAATGTAACGTCAATCGATTCAACGACAAACTCCCTAAAGCGCACCACCTCACTACATCACTCGGCTTTGATTGGGTTAGCTTGTTTTTCGTACAATGACATTTCTTCTCATGTAACGACAACTCTCTATAACCCCATAAAATGTACAGTCCCTTTAGTGTCGTTATATAGAGTTCACACTGTATTTATATTTTAGATTTAACATACAGGTTTTTTCTATAACATCTCCATGAAAACATGACAATTTGGCTAAGATGACAAATTTGAATGAGAAATAGGGATAACGATTTTAACGCTTATTGTCGATTGTTTTAAAAAATTGCGAAGCACCAGTAGAACTAACAAAATACTGCCATAATAGAGAGCTACACGTAGAAAAGCTACACAACGAAATACTTATGACATATAAATTGTAAAAAGGTACATAGTTATGATAGTACGTCGAAATATTTTATTATTCAATCATTTCCTTTTTATTTTCATATGTGGCGAACGTCAAATGACAAAAAGTTGGCGCCAAAATATGAATTCGATTAAAACTAAAAAAATGATAACGAATTATTTGTAAGTTCAATAATGATAAATACATTTCAGTTTTGTATTTGCTGTTTTACGTTCCTTTTCACGGAGATTTTTCAAACTCCCATTTTATTAAGATTAAAATTAAATTTTCCCTATGAAAACCACCTTTTTTGTCTCTACACGAACAACGGCAATTGAGCAAAGATTTTGGCATAATTCATCTAGCCGTTAATTTCCCATGGACTTAAGGAATCCACGGCGATACCATATATGTCTGACGTGACATTGACAGCACTGGTACATTTTTATATCAAAAGGGGTACACGCGAAGCCCTATTTCTCTATATTATTTCCAAGCCTACAGTTTCGAACACGGGAATATTTAATACTTATTTTCATCGCACTGAGAATCTCATTAACATTGTTTTTCTTCGCTCTGCATGTGCTGCATATGCTGATGAACTTCGTACGTAGTTATCGTTATGCTGGATGTCTCTGAAGTTAGATGTTCGACTTCTACCTGTTGTAGAAATGTGTAAATTAAATATATTTGAATACGACCACAAACAAATCCAAAGGAAAAAATAAGGGCAGAGTTTGCTCATGGTATAAAATTTCAGGTTACAAGAAAAAGGGCAGTCCTGACTTTTATTTCTAATGATTTATAGAAAAATATAAGTGATTTGCTCCGACAACTAAGCATGTGCGAAACTGAGTTTATTTAGATACTTGATTATTATAGCGTAGATATTTTGGATCTTACCTGTATGTCTTCGGGATCTATTTGAAAACAAAAAAAATCTGCTTTAAGCCAAGAAGCAGTAAAAAAAAGCTTTTGAAGAGCTTTCTACGTCGTGTAATTGTGTATGCTATATATGGTAAGCATTCAAAGATATTTTTGACTTTAACTCGATACAACGGCTATAGAATGATTGAACATTTAACAATAAAATGTGTTATAATTTTAGTAAAATATGTTATTTTCTCGTACAAGTCGTGGTTGCATATTTCACCTCGTGAGGAATGGAAGGGAATATGCTAAGCCGACTGCTAACCTTCATTAGTTGGAGAGCACTATAAGAAAAAGTAAAATATGTAGAGTTCGAAAAAAAATCGCGAATATCCATTGTGACAACCGTGATAAAATTCCATTAAAATAATATTACAAATAATGATTTTAAAGATAACCTACTGCACTTTTTACTAACTAACACTGTTTATGATTAATTTTCAAGACGAACATTAAAATTTGAAGAATCAGATAATGGAATATTATATGTATTGGCAAACAGGTTACTCTGATTTTTGAGATGTTTATTCTACATTTCGATAGTCTTAAATAGTTAACAACAACATAATATACAATGTCATACTGATATAATTGTAACAACGTCTTTTAACATATTGGATTTATTAATTACACAACAGACATCCTTTTAAGGAGACCACGATTTTTGGATGCGATATAAAAATAAAATTAATATAAACAGTTTAATAATACAAAATATTTTACTTCATTTTAAACATTTCAACAAATAACACGGGGCTTGTTCTAATTTTTATTAAACGCTATCAACGATAAAAGGTTACGTGGTCTCCATAGACAAGATAGTCTCGAAAAATAGATCTGTAAGCATCTCAATACTGATTTAACTAAATAAAAGAAGAAACAGGAATATCGTTTACATATTTTTTTCACGATGTACAGGTTACCTTCAATATTCGAGGATGTTATGTGTGGGGATCATATAAAAAGACTACATAAAATATTAAAAGCAATATTAACTGACCACCTAGTAAAATTAATCTCAAGTTAAGTAATTATTTATTAAAGCCATAGACATACATAGATATGACGAGCGTAGGCGCATTTTCGGGTCAATGAACTGCGCCAGCTGGCCATTTGTTCGCTGCCAGCATTGTATTCATACTTGATTAATTTTTTTGAAAATTTGGTCGAAAACTATGCCCCTAATATTATTACATAAATATGATGACAATCGAGTACAGAGTGTTATCCTTAAATATTATTGGTGACTCACCAATCATACTGTACAGTAAATAAAAACATAAACGATAATCAAGATATGATAAGAACAAAGAAGAAGGAAAATTAAAAAAAATAAACCACGTGTCGGTGTCGGAGTAACATGACTGTTGCAATTGTAACTGGTGTGTACGAGATATTGTATTTCATTTTACTTAATTGAACAAATCAAGCTATAATAAATACAACAAATTGTTTGCCAGTATCATGATCGCCAATAAATTTAGTAAAACGTTCAAATATTCCGTGAGATACCCACAGATCACTATTATACACTGGAACAAGATTACATTAACACACAAGCGGTACGCGCGTATTCGAAAAGCGAACGTCAAAATTGCTTTTAACAAGACAACCTTTTTGATACACACGAGCAAAACGAACTTTTCAACAGTAAACATTGGTCAATTTCGATAATGGCAACACCGATGCCGCGTTATTATTGAATTGTAACAATTTCTATCTAATATACTGACAATCTAAAAACAAATATTGCTCTACACGTTTCGATTAAACATGCTTATAAGTCATACGCGTTACAAACTTTTAAAGAAAAGCACACTTCATACATATTCTATTACGTGCCGATACAAATATTCGGTTGAAAACGCGCGCTCGTATTCATTGAAAACCATTAAATTTAAATTACTAGTTAAAATTAACTTAGTCCATCAATTTGTACTTTGTAAACTGTTTCACGTTTTCAAATAGCACGCGATTCGTTTATAAAATATGACACAAAGTTATAATAAAAAGGTGTGCAATAATGTCGCAAAATCATATTTACTCTTTGACAAAATAGACAGCTTTAATTCTAATTTATAAAAAAGCTTTTTGAATTTATATGTTTTACAAATTGATGTAAACAATCGACAAATTATCGGGCTTTACACACCTTTATACAGGAAAATTCAGTCATTGTTAATATTGATACAGATAAACTATTCTAAATACACTTCAAATGCGAATATTAAAATACATTAAAAAACTTATTGTATGCTTCGTTTATATTCGAATAAGCGATTTTTTTTTACACATGGCAACCGTTTCTATTCATCGCTAGTGTTGCCAAATTTTGAATATCAAAACGGTTACAAAAATAAGGGATCGTTAGAACTACAATAGTGTTATTTATTGAAAATCAAAACGATTCATTGTTTTGGCATATAGTTTAAAACAATGACAAAGTTACAAATGTCGATGGAATCGCAGACCTGTGTATTTACACTGATGCAAATGATATAGCAATCATACATTTGATAGTTTTAAACCAATTATAGCATTTCCAACAAGATCTTATATGATATAATCTATTGAAGTTCACGAAGAAAAAAAATGTGGTTCATATGGAAAAGCTTTTCTTGCACTTCTTTATTGGAAGTTTCAACGAATGTTCTATCCTGTTGTATGGAATAATTTTTCATCTAAAAGCTAGCGCCGAAACTGTTTAAAAAACAGACTAAGCGGTCGATGATAACATACTCAGTGGCATTTTCTCTATCATTTGTAGTCTTTCTCTACTTTATCTTTCAAGTGCAACTATACCACCCACCATTAAAGCAGCGTCCAAAATAATAAAAAAACAGCATTAATTTACTACTAGCAAATGCGCTGAAAGATAAATAGTTTTCATATGGAGGCCTATAAATATATTTTTTTATGAATGCATCAAGATTATATAAAAACCGTCGGTAAATATTATAAATATTATAAAGAAAATATAACAATAAACTTCACTATTTTGTTTCTGAGACTTACGCGAATATAAGACATTTTTAAATTAAACAACTTTACGGATTTTATCGCGTTTATTTTTAAATTTTATCACCCGACGTTTCGAACCCTTTA
>JAOCPS010175716.1:0-14374 GCA_025505425.1 Graphium colonna
GAAATAACACTGATTTCGAAAGCACTGTTTTCATTCAATAATTTCTAAATGTAAATTTGCTAAAATGTGACGTCACAGAAGGGAGGGGGGAGTCTCACAAATGTGACCAGCTGTGACAAGGACGGGGGGAGGGGTGAAAAAACATAAAATTCGTGTGACGTAATTTATGGATGACCCCTAAGATGCTCTTTGTATTTCAAGCAACGCTTGCGATCGCGAAACACAAATTCTCAATCTCATCGTTGGGATGATCGAACGCGTGCCATGGCCTATGGTTCCCGCGTCGCCCAAGCATGCCGAACGGAATGGCCCCATAAGTGTATGGGGCCATTCCGTTCGGCACCTTTTACTAATGGATTCAAGTGGTTCGCGGCGGATTCAAAGTAGTAGCGCGATGTCAACTTGAGGAATTGAGCAATGGCGGAAAGCTCTAGATCGACGTGTAAATCTAAATTGCGCTTGAACAAGCGTGTTCTCGTGGCTTTGCGCATGAATCGATTATGAATGACCTGTAGCCGGCCTGTCTATCGCGGACTTACGTGTGCGAACACCGTATACGCGTAAGTCACAACGGTGCGAATAACAGCTTTATAAACTGTCACCTTACTCCATAGCAACATCTTTGATTTAGCATTAAGCAGGGGATATAGACGGCCTATTACGAAGGCAGCCTGGTTTCTAACCCGAGATGTGCGCGACGAAGCTGAGTTTATAATCAAGAACGGTATATAGAAGTATAAATAAATTATATTAATAAATGTTTGCAAAATAGAACAACCAGTTTTTAATTATCTAATCTGTTTCAACAATTAAATGAAAAGGATATTTTTAAAAAACTTGCATTATTTTAAGAACTACATTAATAATCATATAAATAAATAATACTATATTTGTATTGTCTATGAAGACCAAGCCCGCTAAAATTAAAAAAGTCGACAGTGCCTTCATATTGTGTCAAACGCAACCAACCAATGGTGTGTTAGCTTCCCGAGCGTCAAGTCGTATTCCGTGTACGCGCAGTGACAGTGACAAAATGCTGCGGGAGTTGCATCATGTTGTAGAACTTTGCCGTTCAATGCGATATTTCTTGACCATTTTAATGACTGATTAGTATGAAAAAAAGTGAATAGAGCGTATGATATATCGAATTTGTACATATTTGCTAGGTCTTGGATGTTGCTCAGCGTTTTTTTTTGACGTTTGTTTCCACGTGGTGACAGTCATCTAAAAAGTCTACGTGTTAATTCTATCTCAGTTTTAAATATTTTTATACCCGTACGCATTTTTATTGAGCAATGGAGTCCTTGAACATGTCGAAGCTAAACTTGTCGAGTGTTAGGAGCCACACCTCTAACGAAACTGTGATAAAACCCGAGATTCCCGAGGTTAAACTGGAAACAAGCGTAAGTTGAACACATTTCTTTAGAATTTTTAACGAATGCGTCATTTTTTACTTTAGTCTACGTGTTTGTTGTTTTGTGTGGAAATATAACGTTTGTACATTTTTCAAAACATTAATTAAACCCTTACTTGTTTTGTAGTGTTTTAATTATCGTTAGGATAAAATTAAGAATTGCTGACAAAACGAATTAGATGTATGTGTCAAATGCAATGAAATTTAATAAAATTGTGCTCTAAATATTACAGATGTTATGTATTTGTAATGCTTTTACATATGTGTTATGGAATATGTATTATTATCAAAACTTACTATTGTTTTTATTTTTAGCAGTTGCTTACGGATCCTGATGATGAATACCATTGTGAATATAGAGAAGATATCTGGACAAATTTACTGGAGCAGGAGGCACAGAAACCGATTATTCATTTACAATCACCACAAGTAAGTTATTTTATTTATTATGTATATAGTTTTTGGACTGACATGCATAAAACTTGTCTGTTAATTGTATAATTCTGATTTATTTAGTAGTGAATTCTAGTTATCACTGTACTTGACAACAAAATTTTCATTATTATTTAACATAACTTTTGTATTGAATGAAAACTTATCCATAGTATAAATTATATCATATTTTATATTAATTTTTAACAAAAACACATCTATTATTAAATTGATACATGTGAAATAAAGAAACATACATACTACTACATTAAAAGTTTTGTTGGAAACATATAAAAGAACTTATTTAATATGAGAAGAAATTCATATTTTATTAAGTTCAGTATATTTTCTGCTTCAATATCTACATAAACATCAAAAAAAAATATGTATGTTTAAATTGCCACATCAAAGTCTTTTTATGCATCATATTGATAAAAATAATATATGTATTGGAATTAACAAGTACATTATCATATTTTCCAAAACTCCAAACAAATAACTAATAGTTATATAAAAAGTAATTCTATATGTACTCATCATGTATGCTGTAGTCCTATTATTTTATTTGATTAATGTAACTTAAAATATTTGTAAATTTTGTTTTGAACAAAATTTTTAAACATTTATTAATTTTAATTTTATTTCACATGGTATTGTATGGTTTTGCAAAAAGTTGGTTTGAAGCATATGGCATACAATATATTTTATTATAAAAAAATTGGGACACACTTGTGCCCTTGTTCTCTTAATTTTATTATCAGCTGTTACATGACACTTTCATTTGATATGTTTTTCTAATTCTGTCACACTGTAGCGATAATTACACAACCTCAACCATTGGGTTAAAGTATTTCAATGCCATTGTAACAATACACTTCCTTATTTGACACAAAACATTGGAATAAAGGATTTTTTTATTTGTCTTTCACAGTACCATGAACAAACACAGTATGGAGTTTAGTTACAATTTACAATTAAACTTGTGCAAAATTTTTAAAAATTGTATTAAGTTATACTAGGAATCATCTGCCTATTGACCACTACACTATTTAAAATTATTTTTTGTAATAAGTTCAAAGGATTAGACTTAGGGATTTAAATTTTTTTGAATTATTTATTTGTAGATAAATAATGTTAAAATATCAATTTAATTTATACTATAAAATTAACAATTCTCAAAATAACTTTTAAATTAACTCTTACATTGAAAGTGCTTATTAACTTTCTATAAATGCGGTTATTTTTTGCATGAGCAGTAAACATACACAGAGGGGACTATATCAAAACATAACCACAAATTCTAACTTTAATTAAATAATTAAAATTCATCTAGCAGCAATGCCTGATTATCCTTTACTGTTCAAATTAACATATGAGTTTCAGTCTTTATATTATATATCTACTGAACCAATATTTCTGAAATTTTTATGGGACCATTTCGGGTGTACATCCTTTTAGATAAATGACTGAGATATGTGCAAACACATAATAAAATACCAACATCTGAATTGAGAACCTTCTCCTTTTTTGAAGTCTGTTAAAAATATGGTTATTTTATTTTACATCCTTATATTTTACATTCTTAACAATTACAACCAAAAAGGAAAGTATAATATTTCATAAAATTGCATCATGACCCTTTAACTGCAACTGTTGTTCCAAGTTGTGCAATGGTGATGCAATTTGATACTGTACCAATTCAATATTTCTTTGCATACATAAAGTTTTATTTAGAAATAGGCTTAAAATAACATTATTAAACAGATTAAATACCAACATTTTTGTTAAAATCAAAGTCGGTGGAGTGGTTTTTATAATAAAGAGGAACTAACTGTTACATAATTCAAAATAAAAGATATTCATTACTATGATTGTGGATTTCTTAAGTATTCCATGTTTTCAATAAAAAATTGTGATAATAATAAATAACAACAACAAATAATAACATTGTAGTAATAGGTTATTATTAATTTTTTTAATAAAGAAATATTAGCATATTATTTGTAATTTTTATTTTTTACCATTCCAACTAAGTTCTAGCCTTGTGCCAGTGTATGGTTCATGACAATAGTAGAATGGTGGGATTCAAACCCTCGTCTCAATGTTCTCATAATCTAATCTATCCTTCGTCTTTAGGCTATTGGTGCAATTTTGGCGTTTGTTATGTTTTGTTTGTTGTTGGCGAAAGTTTTACATTATGGTGTAATGGTTATAGGTAAAAGAAGCATTCTTTTAAAATAAAATAAGAAAATAAAACACTTCTCATTGTTCAATTATATTATTACAGCTTGAATTTCGTGGTGCCTTGGTGCAGCAGCTACGTGATGTTACCAAGAAATTAGGTCTGACATTAGCAACACTACACTCTGCTGTTGCACAACTGGATCTCTTTATGGATGCACACAGACTGAGGGCCGATCGTCTGACGCACGTTGCTTTGGCTTGCCTTAGTTTGGCAGGTAAGGAAAATAATTGGCATTTTTTTTGCCGGCTTCAAAATTTTTTTTATGGAAAGGAAGAAAAATGAGCAGATGGTTCACCTGACGTTAAGCAATTCTGTTGCCCATAGACACGCATAACATCAGGAGAGTTGCAAGTGTGCTGTCAATCTGGAAAATTTTATGGAATAGGTTTATTGGATTAGATTGGGTCAGTATAAAAGGATTTAGAGGGAATAGGAGTGGGAAAAGAAAAGTACTTTATTCTATGCCGACTTTCTAAAGGGCGTCGATACTTCCACAGACGGAATGCCGTAGAAGTGCAGCAAAAGCTGTGGAAAGATGTTATAGTCTATCACCTGATAAAGGTGGAGGTTTTCATTTTAGGAGCCGTTGCGCGATCTCCATCATTTATGAATTGATTTTAGAATTTTGTTTTATTTTTGAAAAAATATTCTTTCGAAATGCTGGCATAAAATGTTTGTTTTTTAACCTAAAATAGCGGAAATAAATATGTGCTTTCAGTACACATTTAAGGTATTAGAAGTCAAAAGATTTTTGTATATTTCTATTAAAACATTCTTGTTTCAATGACATATCTGTTTCTTTGACATGAGTTATGTATATCTTGTTGTCCATTGATACAGATTTTGCTACAGTTTGACAATCTTGCACAAGATTAAAGTATTTGTACTTGGTGGTCTAGTAAGTGTAAGTTGGGAACCCCAAAACAAACCGTTTTTTACTTTTCTCTGCTTTTTTGTGTCCACAAAGACAGAAAAGGTAAAAAGAGTTGTTGTTGTGTCTATTACTTAACATCTAAATCTTCCGATATTTTGTTTATATCCGTCCTGCCATCGTCCTACTGGTATGAGCCCTTGCTTTGTAAATCGAGGGTATTGTGTTCAAGTTCCATGGGGGGAAATAATTTGTGTTGTTGTGTTTTGGCTAAATTAGATGCATACCCAATAGTCGGATCACCCAATTAACTGAAAAGAAAGGTGATGGCGCATGGCGTCGGACAGGCATCTATTAGTCGGTCCTGCGCCTGATCTCTCTCCAGTTGTGTCGGATATTGCCTCAGGCTATTAGAGTAAAGGTACAGAGAGTGTACCTGCGTATGTTCGTACACTTGTGTACTATAATATATTCTGCATAGTTGGCTGATCTTAAAGGAGATTAGTTGCTGTGACCGTTATTCAGTCAGGAGGGCGTTATTTATTTGTATATATTTCTTTTATATTTCATCCACAATCAGTGAGAAGGGAGACTTTGAGTAGGTTTGTTCAACTTAATTGTGGGGTGGAGTGTGATCTCTATCAAGAGCACTCATCTTTATAGTTTGCTACACTCTATATTGCAGCTCCAGAATCTTGTGCCTTTTTCGGCGTTTTGGGTATGTTTGTATCGTTAATTGGGCTGCCAAAGCATTAGGATGGCTGGTCAGTTGTTGCTGATATTTTTGAATCTACTGTATTACTGTGTTTATCTCAAAGTTTTCATGGCACCCCTATAATAGTGTGCAGTATGTTGTTTTGGACCTGCTGAATTATTGAGATGTTGGATTTGCTAGTGCTGCCCCATAGTTGTAGGCCATACATTCATATAGGCTTCAGTGTCATCACATATATTAGAAGCGTGTTGTCAGTTTTGAGTTTGCTATTACGCCCCAGGAGCCAGCGCATCGTTTTAAACTTTATGATAATTTCTTCCCTCGCTTTAAGGTGATTTGGCCACCTCAATCTGGTTGAGGTGTATCCCAAGGTACTAAATGCTGTTCCCACTGGACAACTCCTCTTTTTAAGGTGAAACTAATATGTATTGATTTGATGGAACTAGCTCTAATCTTCCATTTTTCTAACTAACAGTTCACTTCGTCTAAACCATTTTGAAGCATGAGTGATGCAGTTTCCTTATCCTTGTTGCAGGATAATAATGCAGTGTCATCTGCAAAGGTCGCTGTTGTAACTCCTCTAACTTCAGGCAAATCGGAGGTAAATATAGTGTACAGGGCCGGTCCCAATACCGATCCCTGTGGAACGCCTGCTAAGATGTTATAGAAATCTGAATCGGCCTTAGATTCTTTTTCGTGAAATACTCTTTCTGTCAAATTCGATTGAAAGAGCATGTGGTAGGCAGTTCTTTGTCTTACATAGTAGACCCTGGTGCCAGACTTTGACAAATGCTTGTTGTACGTCCAGGAAGGTAGAGGAACAGTATTCCATACTCTCTAAGGCTTCTCTAATCTTATCTGTCACTGGCGTCTGACTCTAAATCCGAACTGATAGTCTGGGAGTATGTTCAGATCATTAGTTATAGGTACAATTCTTCCTACAATGACCTTTTCACAAACCTTAGACAAGATCTGAAGGAATCTGATAGGTCTATAGGACTCAACTCTGTTAGCAGGTTTGTGAATCATCATAATTTGAGAAAACTTCTATATATAGGGAAAGAACTGAACTCTAAAAATACCATTGTACAGAGTGGTAAGGTAAACTATAGCTTTCCTTGGCAGTTGCAAGAGTATCTCTTTAGTAATTAAGTCAAATCCAGTCTTTTTCTTGTCCTTTAAGTTCTTAATTGTCTTCCATACTTCTCACACTGTAAGCAGTTTCAGTGAAAGAGCCATTTGGTAATTTATTTAATTATATCATGGATATAATTAAATAAATTACCAATGGCTTTAAAAAACTTTCTTTTTACTATGAACATTAATGATAGATTCAATTCAAATTGTTTAAAGGAATAATACATGTACATGTATGTTTTCCAACAGCAAAGAGCGAAGAGAAATTCAGCCGGGCACCTACCCTGAAGACACTGGCAAAGGTTAGCGGAGTGCAGCTATGTGGAAAGACTTTCAGACAACTAGAATGGATGGTGGGTCAACACGTTAGATGGAGGCTGTTAGCACCAACGCCAGTGACTTTTGCAGCGCTTCTGGCGCAGTATGTGGTCACCGATGGCGATCTGACCACTAGGCACCCCAAGTTCGTGAGGCGCTTCAAACGCGACGGGGCCAAGTTGCTGGAAGCCTATTTGGACTTGACTTTGTCTGGTAAGATTAAAATTTTTTTTACCCGCATGTGTTGGGATGCAAACATGACTAGAAACAAAAGACTCATTTGTGAATAAAGTCATGAATGCCATCTAACATATTAATTTACTTGCATTTGTGAAATTATTAAATAAAATTACAATGCAATGAGTTGAGTGTAAAAGGCACAAATTAATTAATTTAATTTTTTATGTGTGTATATTAACCTAAAACTTCTAATTTCTGTGGGAATTCTATATATCTCTGTGGGGATCTATTTCGATTTTCGGCATATGCTTTTATATACTGTTATCTTATTTTCCCCCCTAAGTAAATAAAACTTATTGTATTATTCTAATGGCCCATTAAATTAAATTATATTGGTAATTTTGACATATGAAAAACCAAGATACAAAGTCTCAAAATCTAATACTGCATAAATATATTTTGCCCTATAAAACTTTTAAACCATGTGTATAAGTTCTTCTCGAGCTTTATAACAAATTGTCTTGCCTAAAAATCTGATGACTTTCAAATGGAGTCTACTGTTTAACCTAAGTTTACTGGTACACTATATACTCTATCTTAGGTAAATAATCCGAAAGACAGAGGAATATAAATAGTCATATCCCCAAGAACAGTGGTCGTAACTGGCGTTAAACTTGTGCAGGCATACTTCCAGCTTGGCCAGACTATATAACTTGGGCATCACAACTTTGAGAAAGAATCCAATGGGTGGCATTTGGGAAGTTACGATGTATTCTGAAGTCGTCCAAAGTATTCAACCAGTGTGTTCTACCAGTATGATCGTATGGAGTCAAAACGTGGACGCTCACCGTTGGGCTGGTCTACAAGGTGGCTCATTGGGCATTGGGGCATCCAATACTCGGGGTTTCTATGCAAGACGTAAAATTCGAAATGAAGTCATTTGTTAGAGATGCTTAAGTGGAAGTGGGTAGCCATGTCTCCAGACATAAGACGTCGTTGGAACCGACATGGGTGGTTGGAGACCGTGTTCAGGCAAACGTAAGTAGGATGCCCTGCTGCACAAAGGTTGGAGGTATAAGAAAAGTACCGAGTGCCAAGTATGCGGTGGACAGCAATAGGTCTAAAAAATACATTAATCAGATATAAAAACAACACCCTAATATTTTGAAGTTCTTCTTGGTATGCACCAAAAAGAACTTAAAATTACAATTTTTTCAAAACTTTCATTTGCTCTGCTGTAAAACGTCGAAATGGTGTGTTAGTCACTTTGTCTTTTAACCTTCGATATGTATTTTTCCGGCAGACGTGCGCCTAAAGGTGGTGGAGTCGGTGGACGTGGGTTGCGCGTGCATCGCGTGCGCGCGGGCCGACTTGGGGCTGTGCGCGTGGCCCGCGTGGCTGGCGACCGCCGCAGGCCGCAAGCCCACCAGCGTCGCGCCCATCGCACGCCTGCTGCAGAGGTGAGTGTTATGGTGGTCGTTGATGGGACGTTCTTATAGAAATAGTGGAAGGGAATTGTGCGCGAGCTATTCAAAATGCTAGCTTTAATGTATAGAGAACTGCGGCTAATAAGCAAAATTTATCCGCCTTAGGAAGACATTTCGAACATCTGGTTAATGTAGTCTATTAAAGCAAAAGTATATCATGGTCACTTGAAGAAAGAAATTGTCTTTCCTATTTGTGTGAGCTAGACACAAATAGTAAAGAGCCACCATAGTTAATCTCCTTCTCTTAGCATTATAACAGGATAAATAACTTTTTTGATGATTAGATTTCATAAACCATCCCTGATCGGAAACCCATCAGTGTAGAAGTAAATTATGTAATGATTGAACTGTAAAATTTTTGTCGACATTGAAGGCTAAAAATCATTTTGCTATTTAAATGGTTGGAAAAAGTAAGCCCAGAGTGTTCCCATTGTAATAATACAAATTACACATGAAAAACAAGATAGTTGTAAGTTGTTTGGCTCTGGTAATAGTGACAAAAACCCAGTGGCAATTCACATATATCACATAGTTTTTAGCTCATTTGTGTTACTTGTGTGCACTTATTACCTTAAAGGAAAATATTGGAAGAATGATGATTAAAAGGCCGAAAAGACGCTCCCCACTATGAATGGGTACGAAAGTTGATGTCCCTTATTGGTTGATATCCTTTCATGTGGTTTTAACAAAGAAGCGAAATTCTGACAAACCCCATTGCATTTTTACACATGTTAGACTTGAAAATTATTTAAAATGCATAATTTTCTTTCAGAATGATGCAAATCTTAAAATCTCGCGATGGCAACACTGATTCAGAAATAGACCAGGGCTATGGCAGCGCAAGAACTTCACCGAATCTCACACCTTGCAACTCTCCGAGGTATCAAATATCCCCCGCTTCAAGTAGTTGTAGCACAAGTTACAATGTGGAATACAGGCAGCAAGTGACGGAGAGACGGTTAGATGATGCATATTCTGTATTGGATTTATCAGAGAGTGGATCTTCGACAGTGAATGTTCAAGATTACTATAGATTACCCACTGCAGTGGATGTTGCTTGCCAGCGCGTCAACAATCCAGCGGATTACAGGTAATGTTTTAATTATTGATTTTTCTAATTTAGTTTGTGATGCTGGGATTTATAAATGAGAAAATAATGCATGTAATGCTCGTTTATTTTAAATTGAGTTTTCTTTTTAAAATTGGGGAAAAGAATGAAGTCTCCAAAGAATTTCTTTTAAAGAAATAAATAAAAAAATAATTGACAAAAATACTTATTTCTTATGTAGCTACATATACTAGTTTAAATTAAAACAATTTAAGTGTCATATTTGTAAGCTATGAAAAATTTCACCATTCACTTTTTATTCCAATAAATTTTAAGTATATTCTACTGTTATACCTTCTAAAAATAAAAAAAAACATGGCAACATTTACAGATATTGCAGATCCGCTAGGCTAGTTGAAGCGAGCCTGGACTCCATTCACCGTCCACCGTCCAGTGTTGCCCTAAAACGTGGTCCCGAAAACAATATCGAAATGGATAGAAAACGTTATCGACTGGCAAATCAGATGTCTCAGGTAGTACTTTGACTTTTGTTCACAAGTCCACTGTCCAGCTCTGCATACAAATGTTCCTATTTATAGTCCGGTGATTTTTTGTTATTGTATAAAACCAGGAAAACGGAAAGAGATTTCTTGTTTTATTTGACTCAAATATATCTGATAGCTTTATGCAAAAATTTGTTTTGCATAAAGCTATATTACTTGCAATCTTTCATATCTACTCTGAGACACTGTCACTTGGATTTAATTTATTTTTGTGTTTCTTATACATAAATTTGGAACTAAGATGTTTATAACACAAAATAAGTCAAGAAATCTGTTCCCCGATAAACTTTTATTGTAAAAAAAGTTGATAAAGCAACCAAAATATAATGTTCAATGCCATATTAGCATTATTGCTCAATCTTTGTTCATAAATATGGGAATTACATTGTTAATGCTGTTTTACTTAATTTAAAAGATATATTTAACAATTTTTGTGTTACACAAAGTATTAACAATATCACTATTAGGGTAAATTGCCTTATTCTGAAATATGCCGAATGTGAAATGTTATTGCGTAATAATGATTATAATGTGTAGTGTAATTAAAATGTAATGGGAAACGGTGTTGCCACTTGTGAAAACGTATTTCGAAAATGTGTAATGTATGTGCAACACCATTTCCCTGGCAAAATGATATTACAATATTAAAAATTAATAGCAATAAAAAAAGCACCATTTGTAAAATTGTTTGTAAAAGTTAAATATATCATAATGGCTTGGCCTTATTCAGGGACTGATTGAAGAAAATTCATTTATTGTAATATCACTAAAAATCGATATGTTAACGTTAGGTGTTAGTGATAAATATTTGAAAACATTTTCACCACATCCCTCAAGATTAGGTAATATTCAATCTTAATGTTTTGCATCAATGTTTACTCTTAAAACAATTATAATTTTAGTATACAGATATGCTTATACATAGTTTAACACATGTAATAATTTAGAGCCTTATTTAAAGAAAAAAAGGAAACAAAAATGATATATCCCAAAGTGCCTAGATGTTTGATAAATTCTTAAAATACTTCTGTTATAACTCACTGACCAATACATTTCATTATACATCGAACTTAAGTTTATACTGGAAGACTTTAGGAGTAAACTGTTAGCTTATAAATTAAATATATAGATATATTTAGCTTCTCTGAGGTTGTATGTGTGTGAACTTGTTGATTTGAATAGTATAGAATCATCGTTATAAACGAACATCCACACAACATGGCTGTGTTAGTAGATTTTGTATCAAGTTTAGTCGACGCACTTCCAAAATGTTGTGTCGGTGTCGACCCAAACATTATAAAATAATGTATTTTAGCCAAAGCAATAATTTCTTCACTTAATTTTTTTTCATGGGCATAGAATATTAAGGTGATACTGATTTCTTTTAATTTTTCAATTTAAAAAGAGCTGGAGTTGTTTCTTAGAACGAAATTGTATATATCTGTACTCATTAATGTGTAAACATTTTTGTTTTGTTTTAGTTTGACCAGTTGGAATTTTTTTGTTTTTTTTTTTTATTTGATTTGTCATAAGTACTATTTATTGTGTACCTCTGCATTAAAATTGTTATTTTTCTATTCTTTTTATTTAAACGTAGTAATTTCCTTCAAAGTGTGGTCGCTTTTTGTTTGGTGTTTCTATTTAAACATCACCTTAGTATTATATATTGTTGTATGTATAGTTTGAAATGGCAACACGATTAGAACAAACTGCACATTCTTGCGACGCTGTTTTGGATGCGTTGAGTGGTTGTGATCGATTAAAGATGTGTCCGGATGTTTTTTTTTTAATTTATTAATTTTACTTTCGAAGATTGAAAAAAAAGGATATGTAGCGTAATACTGTATTATACATTTTAGCGAAATTGTGAAACGGGACGGAACCTTTGCTATCGGTTTTCGCGGGAGTTTTGACAAAATGGTGATTTTTGTAAATAAGGTTGCGTTCCGTTATTCATTGTATAATACGTCCACCCCCTTATCTAGTATATACGAAACGGGTCTTAGGGGTGTAGACGTGCGTATGCCTTGTCGTTTTTTTTCTAAAATAGACTGTCAGTTGTTTTATTTTTTTAATCACTTTTTTTTTCATTGTAGGAGTCTGTCTGTCTCCATGTTAAAGTTACCATTGTCTTTTTTTCCCCGCGTCTTTAGGCCATCGAATTTTATGTATTTTATTTAAATGGAATGAAAATGTAATTATAAATTCAGCTATCGGTGCATTTATTGCTTTTTCGTTTTTTTTTGTTTTTTTTGAAATCGTAAAGTAATAAAGGCATTTATTGTTTCGTAATGTATTTGGACGTTACTTGGAATATTTGGTTGCATACTCGTGGGTATTTTATTGTTGTATATAATATTATTATGTGACTGATATTATAAACAAACTCCTTGCATAATTGCATGTGGAGTTAATTTAATCTTTTGATATATTATTTCTCTCCTGTAAACTGTCTTATTTCATTACTGCGCAATAGTTTTAACTGACGTTCTCAATAATTCGTTTGTTATTCTATTTTTATATAGAGAAGTAAATATACAGTTTTCATCGTATTAAGTTTTAGTTGTTTTAGTTGATTGTAACAGCAATATATTTTTTGTCACAATATACACGAGTTTGCAGCTGTAATGTTCTAAATGTAGTATGTGGTGAGAGACCGCTAGTGCTTCCGGGTTATTGTTTGAACCATTGTAATAACAAAATATTATATTATCAAATGTTTAAAAATAATACTGCCATAGCTAGAACTTTAGTCTATTCAATGAAGGGTCGAATTGTATTAAATCCGGAAGCGTTCGTCGATGATGCATAAAATAGGCTGAATAATCATCGATCATTGACTCGAGGCAAGAAAACAAAATATTATCTATGACAAACGTTTCCGGTTTGCTCGTAGGTTGGTAAATTATAAAATATTAGCTTGAAGACTGAAAAGTGAAGCACGAATACTTAGGAATGGTATTGAACTGAAACGAGAACCATAATTTTGTACTCTTAAAAAGATATAAAGACGCATTATAAACCTTTAAATAAAACTATTTAATTAACTCTAGTGTTTTCTTTTGGCATCAAGTTCCTTGAATATTTAATCCCTATTATTATATACTAGATAGTACGCAATGTATTTGGCATTATTACGATTTTTTATAGTACAATTATACACAACAATAATTTGAACATGGAAACCAGTGCTATTAAGCTTTGAGGATTTACAAGGTAGGTATTTATTGTAATATTGGTAAGGTTAAAAATTTGTTATCTATTAAACATGATTAAATTTTCGGTAGTAGGTCAAGATCATACATGTCCTGACTTTAGTGCTACAGTAAATATTGTAATATTGGTAAGTTTAAAATTGGTTACACATTAAACAACATTTAATTTTCGGTGCTAGGTTTATCCCTGTAATGACTATGTTACGAGATACGTCGAACGGGGAGAACCAGAGCAAAAATCTTTACCTAATTTAACATTGATATAAAATGCGAGAGACAAGTTGTATGATAGGGCTTTAAATGTATGGTTGTTTCAAATTTTAAATCATTTACGAGGCAAAGTATGCCCATGTATAATAAATTCCACGCTGTATGTGTAAAATGCATAATTAAAAACACATTTTTTCTGAAGCATATTGTACCGTCACAGAATACTTTGCCGAATAAAATTCGTGAGATTAATACTGTTGATACTTACGAAGGTCATAACTAGATAGTTGTAATAGAAACTTGTAAATCAATAGTAATTTCAAAAGACGAGCTGCATAGTTTTCCGCCCGCTCTTTTCGGCAGAATCTGTCTTACGATCTAGTGGTACCACACTAACGAACATTTATAACTAAACTTGAGAGCAATAAAATCGCACACCTCTGTAATTTGGTTTATAACTGATTTTTTTTTCTTAATTCTAAAGATATTGGTACAAATCATTAAGCAAAATTAAAGAATACAAGCTTAGCTTTAAAAAA
>JAOCPS010175827.1:0-14373 GCA_025505425.1 Graphium colonna
ATAAGCAGTATACTACAATTGACGACTGGATGAAATTATAATTAGTATATAAAACATTTCTGTTACATTATTTGTATTTTTCATAAAGGAAAACAAGCAAATGTCGTCACGAAGTATTTCCAAATGACCTACTGTGAAGTGAAGTTTTGTAACAAACCAAGATTTATTTAATGTCTGATGTTACACTTGAAAGTGTTATTTTTATTCTAGACTGACCACGACGTTAGTCTAACAGGTAATATCCGGCCGATCCATTAGTCGAGAAGCGCCATTTTGATGGAAGTACTCTATTGCCTCCATATGATTTTCTGCAAAAGTTCTCATCTACCGTTTGTTGTTGATATATTTATAGTTAGTATATATGACTAAAGAAAATTATTAAACATATTGAGACAGCTGTACTTACTTAAGTTACTTTTAGTAACTTAAGTTTTTTTTGGAGAAGGAGGCAAACAAGCAGACGCATATTGCGTCTCTTTGCATTTCTCCCTTCGCAGAGCCTAGGTTTTTACCTAACCAGAAAGAGCTTGGTCGTCAAAAATTCGAGAAGCTAGACGTTGAATGCGGTCAAGTGGAAGGAGCTGGTATTGAGGTGCATCAGTCCAGAGATTAATGGGCGAGCTTGCGCTTTATACAGTTGCATAAGGTGGAACGGCTGGAAATACTGCCTTGCTCTGTTGAGGACGCCAAGCTTTTTCGAAGCTAGCTTGGCTATACCTTCCAAATGACCACGGAATTGGACGTCACTCAATATATCAACGCCGACAATTCCAACCGATGTTGTGGCTACCAGGGAAGTGTCTATAAACCGAGTAGATCAAGAAATGGTTTCTTCTAAGCAGTGAACGTGCAAACTTGTGTCTTCCCCAATCCGAGATTTTGCTAAGCAAATTCTCGACTACAGACACAAGTTTGTTCCGGAACTCATCGACGCGGTTCTGAGAAATATTATGCCGGCTGGTATACAAGGTGTCAACAGTACTGACATCTGCGTAGCAATTAATGTAAATGATGCGTAACAAGTTATTAATATGCAGAAGAAACAGTGTGGGATAGCACGCAGCCTTGTGGGTCACCAGCATTCAAAGCCTAAGTATCAGAATATCCTCCTGCTCACAACCATGTTTCATTTCCGACCTTAAATTTCCGATCTGTGAGAAAGCTGGTTATCCATTCGCATAATTTGTCAAGAAAGCCGTAGGATGATATCTTGGAAAGAAGCGCTTTGTGCCATACTCGATCGAAGGCTTTCGCTTCGTCCAAACGAACTGCCAGGGCCTTCCCCTTACTCTCAATCGCTTCCGCCCATCGATGGGTCAAGACTTTTGCGAAATCCCTATTGTCGGTCACTGATCAGCTGATGATCTTCAAGGTACTTCAGGAGTTGGGTGTTAATAACTGACTCCATAATTTTTGAGAATAAGGAGGTAATGGCGATCGGCCTATAGTTCGACGGATCCGAGCTATCGCCTTTTTTTGGGATCGGGTGCACTAAAGCAGTTTTCCAAAATAACGGCAGCACGCCTAAAGAGCAAGAGTGCCGAAAAAGACGCGTTAAAACCTGTGCCAACTCTGGAACGCACCTTAATACAGCTGTCTCAACATATAAATGGCTAAGAATTTCCTTATCCTTATCAGTACTTAACTGTAATCTTGAGGAAAACGATTTGATATCTAAAATATTCGTTACAAATGGACTGTAGTTACGAACATTTAAAACACATTAATTTACAATGACTATACAACCTATTATAAAATGAAAATATTGCAGACTGCAATTTTATGCTATTTGACTTATTTCAATTTATAAGGCGTGATAAATTTGAAAATATCACTGGCGATTTCGACCGAAATAAAGATTCAGGAGTTATACGGTTTGTAAATCGATCTGGCGATGTTCTACATTTGGAAAATTTTTGAGTAAATTGAACTGTTTTTTTTTATTTGTTTTAACTAATATATTTTCAGCTGATTAAAGTTTCGTAAAGTTATAAAAATAAAGATAACATTTAGCTTCCTTCGAAAACATGGTTTATAAATCTTTAAACAAGAAACTGCCTTAATAAAAACAGTAACATGGAAAACATAACAAATGATTCAAGAACGTTTTTCTTCGAAAAACATTTTATATTTGTTTTTACATTATATTTACATTTTAATATTATTTTTTTTTTCATTTCCTGTCCAAATAAGCTTTAACAATTAAAATTGAGACATAACTTACAACAACAGGGTCTTAAACATTATTTGTTTAACGGGGTTGTATTGTTTTTACAGGAATGAAGGAGAATTTTTTTTTGTTTGTTTTTTTTTGTTCTAAAATATTTTAATATTTTAAGGCGACGTTTTTAAAGCGGCCAATAGTGTTTTATACTCCTCACCTCTTTTGCACAATGCATGGCTTGAATTCGAGATTTCCTTTTGAATGTGATATATAAAGTTTAAAATATTTTTTTTTTGAAACAGTATTTTTGAGTTTTCAAGTCCCAGAACGACAACGGTTATACGACTTGTTTTCTTTTCTTTTCTATCTCATGTAAAAAATACCCTGAATTTTCTCTCATTTGATTAATTTTCCTGTTTTGTTTCACATAGTATAAACGTTCCATATATTTCAAGTTTATATAAGCATGACAAGGAAACTGGATAATAAAAATAAAAGCAGCATATAAAATTTTCATAACATTTAAAGAGGACCGAGGTCCGATTTTGCTTATCAGAATATTATGTTCTAGTACGATCTTTTTATTCAATTATTAAAACTAAATGCTTTAAAAAACTTCTAGCAAAGTCAAAGTCTCCTAGGCAAGTGGAAAGGCTCACTGTTACTAATAACCACTACAGATAAATTTATAAAACAAAAGCAAGGCTTTGTGTACATTAAAACAGATTGCTATATAGCAGAAAGCACAAAAAAATTGAGGTGAGGATATAATTTTTTGAACAATATATATTTTATGTCGATCCTTTGAATAGGTGGACAAATTATATTTTATTAATCTTATAAAATACTAACTGACAGATTATACCATCTACTTTTATAAGGCTAAAGTAGACGAATAATAAACATGCGAGTTTGAAGATAAATGATCTTTCAGTTTTGTCTATCATTTTACAAACAGGTGTCGTATATAAGAATTTCGTTAACTATGGTGTTTATTATGTCACTGCTAACAACTCAATTTTTTTGTTAACAGTGATATAAGGCTTTTGGTGATTACTAAGTAATTTTGTTATGCCAAAAAAAAATAGTTTTATATGATTTGTTTATTTATTTATTTATTGAATGCGTTGTAAAACTTCAATAAATTAATAAGATTTAACCATAACATGTTTGAAATTAACTGTATTATTGAAAGGGAGACAAACGAGAAGACAGTTCACCTGATGAGAAGCCATCCCGTTACCCTCAATGGGTGCCGGGATTGCTTCTCACACACACAACATCCGGAGAGTCCAGAGCGCATTGTCTACTTGGAAAATTGGATGGAACAGGTTAATTACATAATATGGTATTGGGGTTAAGGATTTTGAAGGGAATGAAGGGAAAAATGAAAAAGGTAGGAATGGCCATGCAGCAACCCCAGAAGTTACGCATACTTTATTATATGCCGACTTTATAAAGAGTGGTGGTCTTTCCCCGGGCAAGTGTGACCGTAGAAATACAGCAAAAGCTGTGGAAAGATGTTATGCTCTACGATGTTGAAATAATTTCTACATCAAAGTATTTATTTTTTATTTATTTATTTATTTTTCTTTATGGCAAAAACCTTAAAATGAAGGGTTACAAAAGGTGGACTTAATGTCTTATGGCATTCTATACTAGTCAACCTGATTATGGTAGGTGCAATAAAACAAATTTAATAAAAAAATCTAAAAAAAATTAAACATAACTTCATACATAACATATACACATACATAAATATTAACATGTATACATAAATAAATAATCAATAAATATGTATAATATTTAATTTCATTGTTATAAGAAAGGTATTGAAATTTTTCCTTAAGGTGTGACGGTGAAGCTGAATCATTTAAAATTGAAAATAGAACAAGCAAAATTTATAAATTACGCCTTTGTTTTGCAGTGAGCCATTTAAGTTGCGACGGGGTACTGAAGGATGCAATAACCTTACGACTGATTTCAGTGACATGTACACCCCAATCCATAGTACTTTCCATAAAGAAACCAAGATTTTTTATTGACTTTGCCCATGGAATAACTTGTCGGTTGTTTTGGACAAAAGGCAAACATCCAAGATCAATTCCTGTAAAAGTAAGCGGTCGTAAATGTGCAGAAAATAAAGCTGTGAAAAGATATTATGCTCTATAAATGTCGTATTATGTCAAAATGAAATAAATAAAGGAATAAAAGAACGGGATGAGAAACAAGCAATAAGAAGATTCTTTATTTCATTTATTTTTATATATTTTTGTGTTAAAATATTTTTTTTATTTTAGGTATTAAAAAATACATACACAATTTTACATAAGCATAAAGATAAAATGGCCCCGAGTATTATAGTGTATTTCTAAACATAAACATGCATTTTAAAACAAAGCGTGTCAAGCCGTTTCTAATGATGGCAGTATTTTGCCTTACAATCATTTCAATATTTAAAAATACCACATATGTAAGTTTGTATAATGAACAAAATTCAAAGTAACGTTTCAACCATTTCCAATGGCTGTTTTTTTGTATAAGTGTCAATCTTTGTTTATTTCCTAAATGTTTCTAATTGAAACAGACTTTGAGTCAAAATTGCACCAGATTGCACTAGATGCTCTTCAGATAGATTCTTGGCGATTTAAAAGCCACTGCACTACACACAGACTCGGATCATGCAACCTCAATGATGCAATACTAATGATTTTGACATGGTATGTGATTAGGATGGTCACTTCGTCTCCAGACGTGCTAGATCATACGCCTACCCGATCTTCGAGAAGAATCCACTTCTGTTGATTATGTATTATATTCGGTCACACTCCTTAAGAAGACTCCTTAACATAATTCTGCCGGCTTCTCTATTTAGGGCATTGCCATATATATCACTCACCGGTCACACATCATATGACGCAATCGATAATAAATAATCACCTATATTTTTAGATTATTAATATTTTATCTGTCCTCCTTATTTCCTATATGGAATTCAATGTCGCTAATGGCAAAGATAGATTAAATTTATAAATTCTTATAAATTTGGTTTTACAATTTAATACAAATGTTTTTCTATTGAAGGTCATTAAACCATGACCTGCCAATATTAATTAAAGTTCTACCAATTTAAGACCGTATCTTGCACATTCATACAATCGATTATTAAAACTTTCTATTTTTCTTATCCAGTTTGTAGGTCATAATGTGTAAAAAAAATAAAGAATAGTTGATAAAAGCAGAAATAATTAAAAGGAATTGGGAAATCGAGCTTAAAGAGGTGTTAAAAGTTCTTAATAATATATCCGAGAATTAATGCGATAAATTTGGGAGTTGGTTTAGTATACATATCCTATATAACCTAGATGCCTCATAATGGTTGAATTTTGTCTGTAATTTTTACTAATTTATTCATTATTACTTGTCAATTCGCGTCATATTCTAAAGAAGATATTGCTTGACAAAAATGTCTATGTGGTACGCCATTATAATTTATAGTAGTCTGTGTGATAATTTTTTGATTATTAATTTAATGTATATTATAAAAAATAATATTAATTATTTGCTATCATTTCCGATTTAATGAAAAAATAAAACCATTATTTTATGTACAATATATGAAACTAGTTTAATTTATCAGTATTAAATGACGTAAATATGTCATTTACTACTGATAAGTAAAACTTTTAAAATATACGAGACAAAGCTCAAGGGCAAGCCAAATGGTTGGTAAATATAACACTTTTACTACAGAAAAGGCTTACTCAGTGCCAGTTGAGCAGATTTAGAAAGCTGGAAGAAAATCCTTTAGGTCCGAACCTACATACATATTAATTCATTACGCTTTGGATTAGATTGTTGTTTGTATTTAAGTAGTTTATGACCTATTTGGTGCCATTAGGTTCATATAAAAATTGGATCTGAGAAATTAATAATTCAATCAATCTATCAAATAAAAATTCACCTATATTAAAAAGGAAATAATAGGACACATACTATTTATAGGTAAATCAGTTTTAAAAACACATTGATTAGATTTAATTCTATTATTAAAAACTGTTCTTAAATATATTCTTTATATATTATATTTATTAACAGTTATTAATATATTGCATGTTTAGGTTAAAACATAAATATAAACATAAATAATTCCAATTTTTCAGTAGATCGTTAGTTAGTTCTATTATTTGACTATATAATACGATAACTATTGCGTAAGCCACTTTTGTAATAAATGTAGTATGGAGAATATCGCTGTCAATTAAAAATATTTATTATTTTTTTCTTAACGTTAAATTAAGTGGTGTAATATTTTTATTCTTATATTAATGATAGTAAAATACAAACAAAAATAAAAATAATCCATTCCATTGCCTTTTGTTATTTGTTCTTCACCCAAGTATTGCTGCAAAAGTTTGTAACATATCTATAAACCCCTTTATTATTCTTATAAAAGAAAGTATAACAAAGCATAAATGGATACGTCCTTTGACTTACTGAACCTTTTACAACTCTTAAGTCTTGACGAAATATATATCAACGTTAATTTAGATGTTAAATTATTCGTGAAACAATAAATACTACAACCTCCAAAATACGCATTAACCTAAAAGCCTAATAGACGGTAACAATCTGTGGTTACAATAATTATTGTAACGCTAGAGTTAATATTAAATGTATTTTTTCCATAGATTCCTCCACATCTCAATCCACAGCGTTAGTCTTACAGGCAATATCTGACCGAACTGATTCATCACTTGATTTCTTCGCAGAGACAAGAATGTGGGTATTTCATTTTATATAACATTTTGCGTACATCATTTGTTGTTGTATTAGGTGTAAAAATTTCTCAATCTTTTTAAAAAAATACAGTTGAAACAGTTGTACTAAATTCAGTTGCTTTATAATACACTCGTATTCACGGGGAATGGCAATATTGAATTACTACGTGAAATATTCCTTTGAAATTAATTGACATTTTAAAAACTTTTTATAATTACCTGACTGCCTGAGGTATTTGAAACGTATTTGGTTAAAAAACTATAGTGAATACGTGCTTTTGCAATAAATATCATATTAAACAAAAAGATTAAACGTTATATTTATATGATATTTTTCATTTTTATAACTTCGCTTCCAATATGGGGGTATAGGGTCAGGAATTTTATCGGTCGTAAACCTCTAGGTTTTATATTTGGAAAAAAAGGAGAAGGTTTTCAATTCGTGATTGGTCTGATTACTACGCAAATTATAACCTGATTTTCAACATTCTTTTTATATGAAAAATAAGTTGTTACAAGATTGTTTTATATAATTTTCGTGAAAATCAGTTACTAGGTTTTATTTTAAATATTTATATTTAAAATAAAACCTAGTAACTTAAAAATATAATATATATAATATATAATAACTTAAAAATTTGTTACACGAACGCTCACTTTTACGGTGTTTGAAGTGAATTTCGCTGTATTCTAAGAGAATAATCATTTTAATGAACCTATTCTAGTTCGCGATAGGTTGATGCAACATCAAAATCATCTCCGCCTATTTTATTAGAAAAAAGTGATTGTTATTTAAACTTACAAAAATTATGAAAAACGTGTATTTGTGATATTGTTTGCAAATCGCTACAAAATCGGTAGAAGCGAATTTTAAAAGGAAATATTGAAGTTTTTGTTTATAACTGCACATATTTTTTTTTATTTTTAAGTGCATTAACAATCATCACTGAGACTTTTATTGAAAACTAACAATAGTTATTTAATTAATATAGTGAAAGTGTATATTTTTTAAAATAATATATTGTAAAGGACTGTGTTAGATTAGTTGAGCTACTGACATATCGGACTTTGGACCTTACCGTAAATAACTCATGATAACGATCACGAATAAGCCCGGTCGCACACTCACTGATTGTTTCAGAACGGAATTGAAAAAGTGGAGGTTATACAATATAAACTACAAAAAAAAAAGAACATACAAGAAAACATTTCTGTCAAACGGAGAGCAAACCTCCGTAGGATGTACGAATGTTTTGAACTGTTCTACCGCAGTACCGTACCGCAGTTGCTTTTCTACTGCCTACTCAATGTGAAAGGACCGTAGTTCAAATCCTTTATTTATATTGTTACCCTTTTGTTTGAGATTTTCCGAAATCAATTGGCTACAACTTTAACTTCACACATTTAATTTTGTATACCTATGTAAAAGTATCATGTTTACAAAAAGGGTGACGCCATCTACCGTTTTTCAAATTTTTAAGTTAAGTTAATCCAAAAATTTTAGTCTAGCCTAAACTAGTACTATCTAACAACATCGAGCGATATAAGGGTTTTACTATAAGCAAAAATTGAAATGGATCACATTTAAAGACTGTGAATCAAAATAAAACAGCGTTCTTCGCCGTGGCTAACCAAGGAAATTAAAATTCTTTTGGCAAGAAAAGCTTCAGCAAAAACGAAGAATAAATGTAAGCCAACTCAAATTAATTGGAAAAAATATGTAAAAATCAGGAATCACTGCAATAAGGTTTTTAGGGATGCACATCGCCATAACAATCATAATTCTGTCCAGAATGGAGATCCAGCAAAAGTCTGGAAATTTATGGGGAAGTCTATGGGGATTGGAACACAACGTAAAAAATTCCCAGTAACGATTTAAACATTGATTTACTTAATCAGCACTAATGAGCTTCCCCACGTTTTGATGGGATTATTAAAAATGACACATTAAATAATCTTTGTTCGTTTACAATCCCAGACTACTCGCCGTTTGTTTTCAATCAATACACTACTTGTGATGTGAGAAGGGGTGTTATATCTATAACTACAAACGCAGTTTGAAGTTATAGATAGAATACTCCTTCTAAGTGACTTAAGTTGGCAGTGACTGTATAAACCGTAAAATGATTCTGCTAATTCTTGACATTTTTCTTCCCATTCTTTTTCATATTTTCAATTCCTCAATCACTGAAGGTGTCTTTCCTTCAGACTAGAAAGATGTCCTATATACCTAAAAAAATCCTCAGTCTCATTTCGACTACCGTCCTATATCTATACTGCTTTTCCTATCAAAAGTCCTTGAACGCCGTATGAATAATTAACTTAATCAATATTTCTTCAAAAACATTCCATTCTTAATCCTTTCCAATCAAGTTTTCGACATGTGCATAGTACGATAACATCTTTAGCTAATATTTCTGAAGACATAAGAATGTGAATTGAGTCTGGTAAGCTCACTGTCATTGTACATCTAGATTTTAGCAATGCTTTTAATACAGTTGATATTAAGGTTTTAGTCAGAATACTCCAGTCTCTCAACATATCTTTAACAGTGATCGACTGGTTTCACAGTTACCTCCAGTTACTTACATCGGCAACGTATATGCATTAAGGAGTGCCTTTCTACATGGTTGCGTACGTCTGCTGCTGTACCGCAGGGTGGCGTCTTATCTCCTTTGCTTATCTCCTTAGTTTTTTATTAACTCTATATCCAACAATTTAGTTTCTTCCTACCACCCTTATGCACATAATCCCCAATTTTATACGCAATCCCGTCCTGAATATATAAACCTGGTGATTAAAAATGTAAACGATGATCTAATGATAATTTCAAACTGGAGCAAAGCTCAAGGCCTTAAGGTCAACCCCGTAAAATCACAAGTAATAATCATTGGTTCATCAGGAATGACTCACAGAATTTAACAGTTTAGGATTTCTAATGCTTCTTTTGAAAACCTTTAAGCTCAAATGTGAGAAATGTAGGCGTCGTTTTGATAATAACTTATAATGGGCTGCTCACATTCAAGAATCTAATCGCAAAATAATCTCTTCTGCGCCGTCCTTGAGGAAGTTTCTCAAATTACCCTTGCACAAAATTTTTTAATTCCCGTATTCGACTATGTCGACGTCAGCTATCTTGATCTCGCCGAGGAGTTACTTGATAAGCTTGAACGTACTCAGAATTTTTGCATTAGATTAATATTTGGCTTGTACAAATATAATAACATCTCACATTTCCACAATAAGCTCAAGTGGCTACATATTCGTCTTCGCCGGAATACTCATATATTCTCCCTTCTTTATAATGTGCTTTTCTATCCCTCCTATTCCATATATTTCAAAAAAACGTTTACAATTTCTGCGTGATTTTTAATTGGCAATCTTTAAGATGATCAGAAAATAAATCAAATTTTATGAGTAAGTCTTTCATGGTACAAGGTGCGCGGTTATGGAATGACCTACCTCCAGAAGATAGGCTAGCGCAATCTCTGCCAACTTTTAATAAATTAGTGAAAAATTTATCAATTATCTAATAATATCAATTTATAAGTGTTATATATTATTGTGTTTAGTTTCTATTTTATCTAGTTGTTTTTGAGTTAAATGTTTTACTTTTTTCCCTTAATTATTTTAAATTATTTTAATCCGTCCAAACGTTGCCTGGAAAAAAATGCTTTTAGTAATAAGGCCGCCCTTAGTACCCATTTATTTGTGATATTTTATAATAATTTATTTTTTTTTTGCTCTTGTGGTGTGCAATACAGAATATCCGTTCATTTATTCAAAGAGACGCCCAAAAAATAGACAAGCGACGACTATTTTTGATGTATTCTAGTACAAATCGTGGAATAAATTAAACACATGTTATTAACAATACAACAAGAGATAAGCCAACAAAATAATACATGTAAGAAATTAAAGAAGACATAAAAAATGTGGTAAACAACAAAATTGATGAAAAATTAAATAATCTGAAATTAAAAAATTAACTTCTGGAGACAAAGATACAAAAAAATTAACTACATAGAAAGACATATTAGGCGCAAGAACTTAGTGAAATTCGGAGTAGAAGAGTACGAAATATTCCATGAGGTGTTAGAAGAAGTCATAATAAAAATAATTATGGATTATTCAAATGTTCCTTGCCGTGGGAATTACAAAGAAGCTGTAAGAATACTAGGAACAAAAGGAGAGAAAGATAGACCTGTGGTAATTACTTTTACCACAGTGGGCTATTAATCAAGTATTGAGAAACTACTGTCTACAAAATACTCCGTTTTATATAAAAGAAGATTATCCAATAAAAGTTCTAAAAAAGAAGACATCTATAAAAAACGGAAAATATAATTGCAAAAGGAAAAAGAGGTAAGATACTTTATTTTACTTTTTAGCTTGTTTTGGTATATTCAAAAATATCGCTGATTCTCATTCAGAATAAAATACTGATACAGAAAATTGTGTTTTGGAGAAATTTCACCCTAACTAATTTATTTTCGAACGTAATATGAACTCTCCTTGTTTTAAATTAAAGTTGATGTTTAAATATTAACATTTTATTTATTTAAATTTAATATCAGTATGACAAAGTAAATGGATAACATAAAAAGAATTAGGATTAAGAAATTTTAGACCTTAAAACAATTTTAATGATTTTTGGGGGTCCGATTCTGTTAAAATATTTTTCGGTCTCAAAATAAATAAAGACAATTTAAACACTTGAATATATTTCTGGTTGGTTAAAAAATGCTTTTTTATACGTCCCACGTACCCCAGTAAATAATCACAGATTTTGTGGTGCGAATTTCGAAAATAATGTCGAAATTTATTTGTTATATTGATATTAAACTCCACCGTTGCCGGTCACAAGCCCAGATGCAAAAGCAGGAGGGATTGTTGGTTGAAGACAAAGATAACTGTAAAAAAGTCAACGCCGAGTCATGGGCGGCGGTCATATAACCCATCCCCGGATCCACCCAGCGATTACGGACCTAGAGGTAGGAAGTCCCTCTAAAAGACTGACATGAAAGGACGTGGGAACCCACCATGATTGTATCCCAAGAAAACCACCTCATGATGCAAGAAAAAAGGAGATGTATTATGTTGGGTGACCCGACTAACACCCAGCGTCAAACGGTTACCAAGCCAATTGGTGTAAAATCTGCTACCGAAGCTCTAGAAGGGATAGGCCACCAGGTCTCCGAAGAGAGAAATGCGACTGGTGGAACTAAACATACGAGAAATAAAATCCCAGTACGATCACAATGGCGCATTGGCACCTTGCACGTAAAAGGAATACTCCATGCAGGAAAACTAAGCATCGTCGATAACGAAAGGGAAAATACGGAATCTCTATAATGGCCATCAGTGAGACACATCTTCGCGGACAGGGCCATTTCACCACCAATAAAGGAAGCAAGCTTTACTTCTCAGGTAACGACGACCTTAGCAGAAACGGAGTTGCCATACTCTTGTCTTCAGACATGAACAAGTTTGTCCTTGGATACGACCTTGTGTCTGATAGAATCATCGGCATGACGTTAAACACAAAGTCATGCCTTATAAATATTGTGCAAATATACGCCCCTACTGCACAATCTTCGGATGAGGATATCACATAATTCTAGCCGATTATAGCCGGAAATCGCCATTATAATAGACGACTAGAACGCAAAAATAGGCAAAACGGAGCCAAATCAAAGTAGCAAACACACCATCGGCAAATACGGCCTGGGAACCAAAAATGAGCGTGGTCAAAAACTTATTGAGTTCTGCATCGGCAGAGCAAAGCTGAGTATCATGAATACCCATTTTCAGCACCATAATAGACGCATTTATAGATGGAAATCTCCAGGTGATCGTTTCAGAAACCAAATAGAAAGAAGAGAGGGAGAGAAACCAAGAAGACCTTCCTCGGTACCGAATGTGGCTCCAATTACGTGATGCTTGTTGCTTATTTATCCCTGCGCCTAAAACCGGTTACCAAACTTTCACGACCTATATCCAAAGTTCTGAACACTACTGAGCGTTTACAATTTTAAAAACTTGATCGAAGACAAGCTTTCGAAAAGCTCACAAACATTGGCAACTGACGCCGATACTCTTTGGAAACGTTTGCAGTGAAGAATTAGGGATTTCCTATGTGAAATCACTTCAAAAGGACAAATAGACCGTAAGAGAACAGTTTGCATATCCGACCATACGTGGAAATTTATACAACGCAAGAAGGACATCAAAGTGTGAGGGTTACAGAACGCTGACGTAGTGAAGGAATATTCTTACTTGTGCCAAACTATCCAAAAAAATGCCGCAATGATAAGAATAATTTCATCGATAATATATGTCGCGAAGTAGAATCTCACGTGATTAAATATCAAACTTCGGACTTATTAAAGAAGGTCCGTTTACTAAGTAGGCAATTTGAACACAAATCTTGGGTAATCGAGGATACTGATGGAAAAGCTCTACACAAACTTAACGCAATTGCAGAAAAGTGGCGCTGCTATTGTGAACAGGTAAATAAAACATCTGACATACATGATTGGGACCACATAGACTGGTCTAGTCTAGACCTGGTACCAGACATCTTGCGCTCAGAGATAGAAGTAGCTATTGATTATCTTAAAATTGACAATGCGCCAGGTCCTGATCAAATTACAGCTTAACATTCTGCACCCATATATGGCGAAACACACAAAAAAGGGTCAACGAAAAAATGCGATAACTATCGCACACTTGCCCTTATCTCTCATGCCAGCAAAATCTTACTGCACATCATAAATAACCGTATTCGCCACTACCTTGATTGGCAGGTGCTACAAGAAGAGGCCGGTTTTGTGAAAGGGAGGGGCACCCGCGAGCAAATACTCAAAGTCAGACAGATCGTAGAGAAGTGCTACGAGTTTGACACATCTGCTGTTACGTGCTTTGTAGATTACAGCAAAGCTTTTGACTGCGTCGATTGGGGTTGTCTTTGGAGAGTACTACTAGAACTGGGTGAACCTAAGTATTTAGTTGCAATTCTACAGTCATTATATCATAACAGCCAAGGTATAGTGAGGATTGACGGTACAACATAAAAACCATTCAGTTTTGAAAAAAGGGTTCGACAAAGCTGTATTCTCTCACCCATCCTATTCAACATATAGAGAGTAAATAGTAAGACGCGCTTGCCATGGTTGGAATGGTGGTATCACCATTGGTGGACGCAAAATATATCATTTGCGCTATGACGATGATACCATTTTACTAGTAATCGTCTCTGTTTCACTAGTAACAGTGCAACCAGTGAAGCAGAGATGATCACCTTGATGAATGGGATGGAGCACATCAGTGGGGAACTAGGACTCTCTATAAATAGAACTAAAATAAAAGTCATGGTCATAGACCGAACAGGCAAGCTTGAGTCTACTGGGATACTTGACTTGGAGA
>JAOCPS010175936.1:0-14368 GCA_025505425.1 Graphium colonna
GTGCAGAAATCGATGGCCAATATTTTGAATAAAACAAAAAATAATTTCCCTTGAAAATTATGTGTTTTTTTTACCAAGAAACCGACAAAAACTTATGCATACACCTGGTATATTCAGTAAAAACAAAGTTTTACTTAGAGCGCGACAATTATCTTTTAGTTCGGTATCTCTCGATAAGTTTGAGTTAAATAAGTTTGTTAATCACTTGTTCATTACATTGTCATCATTATGTGACACCGCCTCCGTAGCTTAATGGTATGGGCCCTTGATTTGCCGGAGGTCAAGCGTTCGAATCCCGCGTAGAAACAATAACTTAGTGTTGTTGTTTCGTTGTATAAAAGCACGGCTGGATGATCACCCGATTGCCTGAAAATATAAATGATCTAAATCGGATAGACATAATAAATTGTCGGTCCTGTGAGTGGTCTTTCCAGTCGTGTCGGACATCCGTCCCATAGGGCTATGAGAGTAAAGGAACTGATAGTGCACCTGTGTTTGCGTGAACACTAATGCACTATAATATCCCCTGCGCAGTATTACGTAACAAGAATTTAGATGTAGATTATACAAAAAGGAATTAGAGATTTGTTTGCTATTTACTGCAACCGAACAAGTGAAAATATTGATACCATTACTTAATCATTAATAATTCATAATTAAAAAAACAAATCTTTAACGAAAATAATTCCACGCAAAATGTAATTTTGTTCTATTGAATACATGATAGAAACATAAAAGGCGATAAAATACCTAATTATTATAGTAAAAAAATAATTATCACGAAATTGGTAGCCGTGAGAAGTCTTCACAAATGCGAATAGAAATCCCACTTGTATTGTTAAGCAAAATAATACCTCTCTTTAATTACGTATTATGCGCTTCTTAAGAAGATACACCTTTGACCCATTTTTCTAAAAAAGATAAGTTTTAAATTATTAAATAACTGCAGATGCGGGGAGAAGTGAAGCCAACTTCCATAGACATTGTTTGTAGGCATAATTTGTCAGTTATAATTATGTAAAATGTGTAGAATTAACATATTTTTGATTTGATAAAATCAATCCGAAATAAAGTAATTGTTGATAAAATTTTCTAATTTTTTGTCGCCTATCGCTCCATTCACAGCATTTGCAGCACATTTATGGCCACGCTCGCCCGGAGAAGTACCATCACCCTTTACAAATATGCATGAATAAAGTATGCATGACTTTTGGGGTAGCCGGATGGCCTTGTCTACCCTTTTCTTTTCCTACTCCTTTCCTCTCCATATCCATTTGCATGTGTCTATGGGCGAAGGGATCGTGACATCAGGTGAACCGGCTGCTCATTTGTCGTGTAAAAATAAAAAATCAAAAAACGAAGATACTTTGACCAATATGAACAAGAAATAACATATGGTAATATACAAAACAAAGAAATAACATATGGTAATATACAAAATATAATTCGTGAAACGAATAATCTACGTAGTAGATAGAAAAGGATATTAACACTGACCAAGAATATAACGTTGCGTTAGGAAATCTATATATTAATGCATAAACTAAAAATTTATACCGCTTTTTATAAGAATATAGAGCGAATGGACAAGTACGAGATTTGGCATAGTTGCAAGTTTACGGCGAAAGAGAAACCGCATCAACCCAAAGTTACAATAAAATATTAGGTGGACTTCTACCGAAACACACGGCCGTTCGTTTTAGCGTGTTTATTATATCCGTTTAAAAATGACAAAACAATAATCAGCAAATACAATGTTTAATATATATGTATAGAAGCCACGAAACGTCATAGAACGAAAAGGTCTATGTCGTCTACATATCTTTTCTTAGGTTTAAATGTATATATTGTACGTATATATCTAACGGAATTTTTCGACGTAATTTCGAGACGTCTAATTGATTGGAAAAAATTTACATGTATTGAGAACTTTCAATAAAAGATAGAACATTTCATTAAAACAAATATTGTTAAAAATTCGAGTAATTTCAGAGTTCCATGCAACGAAGGTCAGAGTCCATGCAGCGAACGACCCACTTTTAATCATGAAACTATTAAAGACGTCTCACATTCATAATAAATCTTTTCAGTTTGGTTGTAATTCAACTTTTTATTATTCGCATCTGGTATACATAAATTGCAGTTATAATAACAGAACATTCTTAATTGAATAATACAATATGTGTGGGAAAAATTCCAATAACACAGAGGCATACGGGTGACAGATGCTGTTGGCGTTTAGCCCCGTTGCTCCAACTGCACTTGGCACTTGGCACTGCGTGTCCAAAGACTGAGTCACAAATCTATGTCATCGATAGTGAACTCCGGCGAAATCCTTATGTAGATATTGAAGCTGGCCTTATTTATGTCCTCTAAAGTAAAAGATACGTGCATTTGAAGTTATTAAATTGCAGTGTAAACGCCATGTCACATCACTCGATTTAACGACAAACTCCCTAAAACATCGACATCACAAGGCTTTAATTGGTTTAGCTTGCCTTCCGGTCAATGATACACTCTTTCTATTTCACAAAAAAGGCCATAGAATGTACGTGTACAGTCCCTAATTGTCGTAACATAGAGTTTACACTTTGTTTGATTGCGTAATAAACGGTGTACGTTAGTTTTTGGGTACAATTTTCACAAAAAAAATCGTAAAATGAGGTTTTTGTTAAGAGTAAACTTTGAATATCCGTTTAGCAATAATTCACATGGAATAGTGACGTTAAGCATAAATAAGGTTATATCATTGATCTTCCTATCCTTAACTATCCTAAAAAATAACAAAACTCGTTACACACCAAGCAAAAATATCGCACATGAGTAAAAACGATTCAGCCCAATAGGATTTTATTCCATAGTTATAAAGCCGCCTAACACTTCACAAAAACTGTATTCGAAAAGAACATTTTGTATCGTGCAAAGTTTTTTTTTCATACTAGAGAAAACTTAATATACTTCGAGCAAATGATAAGGCCGTATAATAACCAAGTATAGTGTCTGAAAATCCATAGTGTGCCATCGGTCATGCTCAGCCCCCAGGACAGGAGCGATCAAGTAAAAGTACACAGGCGTACATTAATTAGGATAACAAGGCAATTTACAATAGGACCGCAACATTTTCTGCAACCTATTTCCTTTTAAATTAACAGGTATTTTATTAAATCTGACGCAAATAGGAACGTTAACAAAATTATGCTGAGTATTATTTGTTCTTTGCGCTATACATTGAAGAGCAAACTTACATATATGCAGATTTCAAAAGGAGTATTTTAATATAAAACGGAATTTAATAATAATTCAGTTTTATATATTTTCGCTACTGAATATAAAATAAAGTTGGTAAAGAAATTGAAATAAATATGATAAATGATTAAGTCATTACGTCAAATAATGCGCTCTTTGAAAAAAAATAGTATTTAAATTTTTTATTGCTGAGCCATTATTACAAATAAAAAACGGCCAAGAGCGTATCGGGCACGCACATAAAAGGGTTCCGTAGTCATTCGATAGTCCGTCCAACCAGTTGACAAAATAAATACCGATAAATTTCACCTTGCGGTTATGGAGTTAACAAACAACATTTTGTAAGGACGAATGCAACTGCACAAGTTTGTCGAGTTGTATAAAAATAACTACGTATAATATCGAGCCCGCTATAAATTTCCCTTAAAGTATTTTCTTATAGGTATATATCACATTTTTTTCAGAATTATTGTAATAATATTTCAATTTCTTTTTTCAAACGCTCTAATGTTAAATTTCTATTAAAATATCTCGGGACTTTGATCCATATGGTTTCTAGGAAGTTTTTGTTGCATTATTAGAGACCTTTCCAACGAGACACTACACGATGGGGTAAGTAAAAAAAATATTTTTCGTTGTATGGGAGGGGGTGAAAAAAATTAGTTTTACATAATTTTAAAAACCGTTGATCTTCAATATACATCTCTCCGCCAATTTACGTGACAATCGATACAGAAACGGCGGAGTACGAGCCCGGACGAACAAACGGACAGACATGACGAACAAACAGATCCCTAAAAAGCCAAGAACCATTTTTTGTATTGGGAATCAAACCTAGTACTAAAATAGAAAAAAGAATAAAAGTTTTTTCATAAATTTGTTACAGAACGAACAGAATTTGGCATTGGAATTCGATTATGTACGTAACGAGAGTCGAATGATCATTACTAAAAAAAATACAATGGCAATTCGGTTATGGAATTTTACTGTAAAAAATAAACTAAATACTACTCTATCCTTTATACATTACGTAATTCAACGTCTTGTATGAACACACGTAATCATCTGAGGATAAAGTAAACGTTTATATGGGCAGAGTTACGCAATAAACAAGATTACAATCACACAAGTACTACAGACAAGGGATTGCATACAATTCTTCAGAAATTAACTAATTTTGTGTTAACATTACAGATAAAAATAATTATTAAAGCAAATGTTACAACAATATCTCTATTTCTATTTGAAAATTGGCGACATCATAAAATAATAAGATAGAGAGAGAAATGATAACTAAAGTACGCAAACTAATAACATTCAAATGCAATTTTCTTTTATTATCTATCGGATGCAATGCTAATAATATAAAGCGGAAGAGTTTATTTGTTTGTTTGAACGCGCTAATCTCAGGAACTGGTCCGAATTGAAAACTTCTTTTAGTTATTGGATAGCCCATTTATCGAGGGAGGATTTAGGCTATATATCATCACGGTATGACCGATTGGAGCGGCGCAATAGCGGGTGAAACCGCAGGAAGTAGCTAGTGATAAATAAAAGGAGAGGAATATTACATGTAATTTTGAGCAAGCAATTTTTTACAACTACGAAATTCAGTTCTGCATATATTTTGGTTGCATTCGTATAGTGTTTACGTACATGGGTTGTACTAGTATTTTATTGTATAGTTTGATGCTGGTAAATCTAAATAGTATGTAATTTCCTTTTATGAAATGCGATTGTTTATTTTTATTAATTGCTAAAATAAAGGACAAATCCCCTTTTTATTGGCAAGCCGTACCAAGTTGCGTCAAGTTCTAACATTTTTTCATTGGTGTTTTTCGCAAAGAAACCCCGAGTTTCGAAGAAATTTGATAAAATTGAAAAATTGATTCATAGAAAATCTATTATTCTATTGCTTTCTACATCTCTGACATGACACGATTGTGCAAACGCCATGTAGGTGAAGCAAAGTTTATACTTTTAAATTCCCTGTTTAAAAATCAAATCCATATAATTTTGGTCTTGATGCAATTAAATTTTTTGCACCACTTTTGAGCATTGTCCCTTAACTTTAATAATAATAGTACATGAATTCCTACTACGTCAAATAATTTACAACGTGACCGTAAAAAACACTCCGCAGTAATTAAAAATAAATCAAAATTTGTTTGTAATAAGTAACAGCATATAATTGAAACATTACTGAGCAATAATAAGCACAAGAGTGCATCTTGAAGCTCATTAAACCGTCTATCTTTCCAAAACATTAATATTCATAGCGATGGGGGTTCGAACGTAATATTATATCAGATTCCGGTCGGTAAATTACGGCAAATTGGTTGTAACGTATGAACGCTTGTAAGCTATTAATTAAAATTTTCATTATTTTTATGTTACAACATTCATTGAAGGAAGTAGAGTGTCGCGAGAAAAGAGTTTATGCATTATTCGTATGAGTGGTCACTGACCATAAAATGATCGTAAATTAAATCACTTTTTCATTATTCTTAAATATATTAAAAATAATGATGTGCCTCAAAGTCTCCTTTAACATCGCGCTTACAGACATTCATAAAAAGAGCAATACAAAGATTTCTATATCGAATCACTCTATAAATTACTTTTTCCGAAATCTCACCAAAACTTTCTATATATAATCTACTAAATATAGCAAAGAAGTAGACAATGAGACAAGGACAGGGATCTAAATTGCTGTCCTTCATCACTTCATAAAAAAAACGGTACGACCGCACTCATTTTCCAATCTTTATCGTAAGTATAAGGCCAATTTTATAAACTAAATTTTAATCTAATAACCTGATAAATATCATCTCGCTGACTTTATACATAATGCGATGTATCGTTTCCATGTAAATCAGTAGATAGTGGAAGATTTTTTTTTAATTATTTTACCCCATAAAAAAGTTTATTTAAAGAATAGTACTAAAATACTTAATGTGATAAAATGTATAAATAGTCTAATTCATTATGGAACCACTTATTGTTACCAAATTTTTCAATACCTAGTACTAATATATTTCCCTAACGCCCGTTCAATCCTATCTATTCCCCAGTTCCATCTATTGCCTATATACCTATACATATAAATTGATTAGAAACTCACCCGTTTGTCCATATGCGAAGATACATGCGTTGTAGCCGTCGAAGGCGTTGTCGAGAATGTCCCGACCGAGGCATTCGAAGACCGTCTTCTGCGACGCGAAGTTGGGCAGCGCAGGGTCCAGCGAGTAGAAGCAGTGGTCGAACGCAAACGTCTTTGGTTGTTTTCTGGAAAGAACATAAACGTTTATTATTTGCCATTTGGATGGTATTAAAGTCATTTATTTTTATACAACGATTTTGTTTTTTAATGTTAACCTTTTGAAGCAAATGACAATGTTGTGATGAATTTGTGTAAAGGTCAGATATATATGGAAGTGGTCTGGCCAATAACCTATGGATAAACAGCTAAAAATACTTCTGATTGATTAGGCTTTTTACTTTTAAAACAAATATTTATACATTTCAAATTATATGTGTACTTCCAAAAGATTTATAGGATCTATTTTATGCCTAGAGCGAATTTACTTCATAAAGAAAGCAGAAACAAAGACATAGGGAAATCTAGTTCCAAAAATACCTTAACTTTTTTATTGCAATACCCGATACAACTAGGTCAAATCGAAACTCACCTAGGCAATTAATTTGAATAACAGTTTCGATCGCAGTTGCAATTGAAGTAATCTTCCAAAAGAGAGACGAAGAAACAGATTGCTTTCATTAAACTTGAACGTATTCAGAACCTTTTATTCTTGAAAAGTAATATAGATTTTAAAATAACAAAGAAACACGAAATTGTAATCAAAAGCTTATTGTAATAGATTTGCACAGTACGACTCTTATAATAATAATCCTCTCCAATGTCTCTTATCTTTGGTAATGGCCACTACGATACGGCAGGGGCTTCTATCATGTTGTACCTCCTAAAATAGTCGCAGCAGGCGAAAATTGTATTAATCAAAGGATTATGTATGTGATATTTAACTGTAATGGATTGTGCTTAAGGGCTTATTATCTATATTATTCCTATTTCAAAAAAGCCTTCTAATTAATAACTATAGAAACATATGAATAAATTCAGTTTTTTGTCCATTTGTAATGTCAAATTACGATGTTTTAACAAAATTCAAATATAATTCATACGGTATTTATTAACAAAGAAAAAGTAAAAAAAATGTATCTTCACTTGAAGTCTGTTACAATACCTTAAGCACTATAGAATATATTTGAAATAACGACGTAGAGAAAAACAATGTACGTAGGCGTTTGTTTTTTGTTGTCTTTACGTGGTAGACGATATTGATTGACGTGGCAATCGCGAATAGGCGTAAATTCTCTTAGTCCTTTAGTCTTTCTTAGAGTGTGAAGAATCAGGGTAGCTCTTACCCCACGATACAATACTCCCTGTGTAGAAATGACCAGTACCACCTTTGAACCCCATATCTTTAAACAACGCAATAACCCCTTTAATTGCATAAATATAAATGGACAGTTACCTTCACCCTTAAAAGCTTAGATGGGGATCGTACAGCACAAAGGAGGGATCGATTCTAGCTTTTAATCATAAAACGAGGCGTCAACCGGTCGTTAGTCACTTTCGATGTTGCCAACAACACAGCGCAAGATAAATGGCCCTTTAGCGAAATTAAAGCGTACACGAGGCGGGCAACTCGATCAAACTAGGCTGATGGCGGTAACTTTTAATTAATCCCGCTTACTAGACAAATTCCCCGCGTAACGGCCTAATAGCTACGCGCCAGTGCAAATTAAAAATACCTCCGCTCAACGTCTAATTAAAATTTGACAAATTTATTGGGTTATGTGTTTACTAAACGACAAATTCAAGTTCAAAATATCTTTATACACATAGACGCTTACGCGTTCTTATGAAACGTAAAATTAATACATTGTCGTATTATAAGAGGAAGCACCGCCCACTAGGAAGGCAGATATTGCTGAGAAGAGCTGGCAAGAAACTCAGCAGTTGCTCTTTTAAAATAACATTTCTCACACAGTGTAGCATATAATGGTTTGTTTCTGCCCGTTTAATAATCAACAGTATTATTCCCATACACGCAAATGATCAAAATATTCTTTAATGGTATAGTACGCTTTACGTACAAGTTTGTTTCCGACTTTGCTCTTAAATACATATAAGAAATTAGACCTTCCTTAAGCAAAACTTTTTGCTTAAGGAAGGTCTAATATTGATTCCGGAATTTTAATATGTATGCGTATACCTTGCCCCATAAATGACGTGCTTGTCTTTAGTAAGTGAAAGCTAGAAATTATTAGTTGGTCTTTATTTTTCTAGTATTCAATTGATGCGCAAAACCTACACTTGTGTAGATTTTGCGCTTGATGTTTTCTTATTGTGTTGAATATCTGTCTATCTAGAGATAAAGATATGCAGAGAATACTAAAACATACACAAAGTAGCATTCGCATCAACAAAAATAACTTTCAGAAATATTTTTACACAATACAAAATGTTACATGCTACTTTGTAGCCGGAGCAAATCCCTAGGCGTCTGGTTGCCAAGATGGTTGTATTACATGGGATTTAGTTTGCGCATTACCTGGCTGAAACTATTACTTGGCTCACGGTAATACCCAAATATTTATGCTACACCAAAGGCAATTTTTACGCTGGATATATGGAAAAATAAAATAATCTGATAAAATAAAGATGAAAATAACAGCCATTTCGAAAATAAAATTCTGCACGGTATTATATACAAGCAAAGTAACAACCTAACCTATTTAGTTTATCAAATCTTTTTTGTCATATTTCAGAGAGGTCGTAGAGCATAACAACTTTTCACAGATTTTGCTGCACTTCTACGTGCCGTGCTCGCCCGGGGAAGTACCACCGCCCTTTATAAAGTCGGCATAAAATAAGGTATGCATGACTTTTGGGGATGCCGGATGGCCATGTCTACTCTTTTCTTTTCCTATTCCTATCCTCCTCAAATCCTTAATCCCGACCCCATCCTATCCAATAAACCTCTTATATCCAATCTCCCAGGTTAACAACGCACTCGCAACTCTCAGGATGTTGCGTTTGTCTATGGGCGACGGGATCGCTTACCATCAGGTGAATCATTTGTTCGTTTGTCTTCCTTTCTATAAAAAAAAATATGTCCAACCGACTTCATAAAAGGAGATTCTCAATTTGACTGTATGTATTTTTCTATGTATGTTTGGCGATTTCTCCGAAAGCTATTTTCTATTTTTATTTTTATTTAAAAGGGTATAGTTACGAGATGGTCCTATATAATGTTCATGGCAATCGTTCCAACAGTTTCTTTTTTAAACGAAAATAACTGAAAAAATTGGTTTCGCCACAAATTACTTCCAATGCCTTCGAGGTTTCGCATTTTTCTGTGAAATACGTAATATAAATGTGAAATATAATTATTTGATATAGATTCCCTAGCACCAACTCCATAATAAAATAAACATGAATTGCCACAAAGTACAAATATTCTACACATTTCTAAGGGCGATGAAAACCAGATATTACTGTGAGAACGGCGGCCGTAAGTAAAGACATTACGCGGGGCAAGACCTCGGCGACGCATTGTTCCGGAGATATTCTATTTATCTTAGTGGGCCGGCGATTAACCTCACACCTGGCGAAGATACAACAGAGAGATTTGCTTTGCGAAAGATAAAATGTGCGCACGTTGTAAGGGTCGGCTTATCTGCAAACACTGTAACATTGTATCCGCCCTAAAAAATAAACGATTCTTGTAAACTACATGTTCTACGAAATCTATAAAATTGTGTCAAATCTTTCATAGTATATTATTTATTTTTAACACTCCGCGAATATTTATTTCAAAATGTAGTAATAAATTTGATTCAGTAAGCGACGCCACGAGTAAAATTCTTGCGTTAGTCAACATAAAAAAATTCTCGGAAAGCAGTTTCAATATGGATTTAAAAAAAAAACCTTTGGAATAAAAGATTTTTTTTTAATGCAAGTAAATCGCGGGCGTTTATGCAACACACCTTCAATATATTGATGTTTGAATATATGGATAACGCTTCAATAAATATATACATATATACAATAAAATAGAACTTGTCAACTGTACAAGCTATTACTCACCATAGTACGAGACATATTCCAGTGGTTTTTAACTGTCACAACTGGTCAACAACAAAAATACAACATAATACGCCTTACGCTATTCCCATATAAACCCATGGTTCGTTTAAAGAAGGCAGCCGTAGAAGAGACCAAACTTCACTTTGTGTAGTTGTATTTTAATATTATTGTATATATTAATGTAAAAATCGAGACATCTGACTTTTTTTATGGAAAGGAAGACAAACGAGCAGACGGTTCACCTGATGGTAAGTGATCCCGTCGCCCATGGACACACGCAACATCCGGAAGTCGCGAGTGCGTTGTCAACCTGGGAAGTTGGATACAATTGGTTTATTGGATTGGATGGGTCGGGATTAAGGCTTTGGAGAGGATAGGAGTGGAAAAAGAAAAGGGTAGACATGGCCATCCAGCATCTCCAAAAGTCATGCATACTTTATTTTATGCCGACTTTACAAAAGGCGGTGGTACTGCCCCGGACGAGCGTGGCCATAAAAGTGCAGTAAAAGCTGTGAAAGGATGTTATGCTCTACCAACTCTAAAATACATACACTTACGAAAGAAAATGTAAAAAGTTGTAAATCTAATACAACACAGTGTATAAAAGCGATATTTTAACAAGGAAATTTATATCAACCAACCCCATTGTCGGGGTTAGTTATTATCGGTTATTCACTAGTGGTAAGTCAATATACTCCCATAGTTAACCATCCCCGGTGTCCCGTACTACAAGGAACTTGTTAATTTACTATGAAAAGAAATTCTTAAGGTCCGTTTGTAAACACAGTCAAAATTGTGCTCTATATTCAATAGCACTGAACAACATACTTAAGTCACAGTTACATAATCGTACCCTAAACTATACAACGACAAACCAAACAATCTCCGCACTGAATCAATTCAGTTTACCAGACTGTGCACAACGCTCGATTATCCCCGTCATTAATTAAGCGCACGGTGTGCATAGGCACGTATGAAAGCAATTAGATCGCCAGATGCTCGTGTGCATGTCGCGAAGGCGGTTCCATTAGGAGAATGCGAACTCATTATCTCTAGCATTCATCTGTATGATTGGAAGATGTATACCGTAGTCGCAAGGTTGCTCAATTCGAAGACGCAATTAACTTACACCTTGCGTCTGCGTACTAATGAACAGGTTTAATTTCAGACTGTACGCTTTGAAGGACACTCATTGACAATTTTCTCTTAATAAACTATTCAGTAGCGACGACTTTGCGTTTATAGCTTTAATACACACGGTCTATAAGCATCTTTAGTGATGTACCGATTTAATGGCAAAGGTAATTTTCATTTAGTTCCGGAGATTGCCCGTAATATAAGTAATACAAAATAAAATTTATATTAAACTATTCAATAAAAGTACGTTTAAAACGTGAAAATTGGCAATTGAGCAGATATACCCTTAAACAATATCCTTTGCCAATACACAGTCACAAAATCCGAAGTGTTTTTAAGGAATCAAGAAGGTACTATAATATCTATCAAAACACTAATAAAACTACATGAATTTGTTACAGCTGAAAAAGGGGTAAAGATTTAGCACATAATATTTTAAACAAATTCATAATAAGTAAAGTTACAGTAAAAAGAGGAAAAAAATCAGATACTCAATATTTGGACGTGTTACAACAGAATAAAACTCAATTCTACAAACCTGTGCGAAGCATTCCATTCCATGATAAAGCACTGAATAGAAGAATAAAAACAAAACATCGGATAAAGCGCTCAAAAGCGGATTCGACAGTTTCGCTGATATATACGGACGGACCGACGGGAGCATCGTTTGAAATCAGTTTGAAAGCGCAGCAGACTGTTAAGGATAAATACGTTGCGCCCGTGCCGTTTTGTCCGACGTTTCCATTCAACCCGAAGCTCCAATGTATACGAATAGCATTTGACAATGGACACACGATTCGCTTTCTTTTTACTCTGTAGCGCGTTTGTTGTGAACATGATATGTTTTACCTTAAAACTTCCATCTACATGTGACTAAAAATTACCAATGTGAAGAATTCTTTAAAACCTATGTAAATACAGATTGATAGACAGAAGGTCGCGATCGCTACGTAAATCGTCATGACGCCCATACAAATATGAAAATAGATCGCTAAACTAGAGCGAAGTATACCAACGCAGTAAGTGACTTCGGAATTATTACCGAAGGAGCATAGTTTGCACTGTAATAATTAATGATTTCAACGCAGATATTAGCACCAGGAGATCCATCCTCAAGGAACATTCCGGTGAGCCAGTTGTAGTCGAAAACGTTTAGCAGGTAATCCGTTGCCCAGGGTGGACCGCGAGAAGGTAGTTCTCAACCAATTCTTATCTCTTTTTGGTTAAAGGGATACGGACAGTTTTAAGGATGCAGGAGAGGAAATCCCTCAACCAAGGATTTAAAAAATAACAAGTGAACAACGCAGGTTCTTGCTATACGCAACAATAATAATACACTATAATCAGTGTACTTCCTTTTTTACGTCTGAAGGGAATTGAAAAGGAATAAATAAGACCCGACGAAAACGAGACTATTAAACAAACTTAGCAAATAAGTAAAAAAACATTAAGTATACTGTTCCATACTATAAGAAATTACTGTTAAATTTTCAGGTTATGAAATGGCGGAAGTTCAACGGACTTAAATTGAACTATTTTTGTCGATTTTCTTAGCATCATTATACATTGTGCATTGTATCATGTAAGGAATAAAAGTCAAACATTATATAAATTTTGTTTAAGGCACAATTTTTACTAATATTTTGAGAATAATAATTTATAGTGATGTCATCAACTTCAATAAATACTTTAATGTCCACATAAATGAAGCGGCCGGCAAATGTATTTACAACTAACTCTGAAAGATCACAAAGATTCACTGTGCAATATTTAACAGTTAGCATATTAAACAGTCAGTACGAGGGGTGATCAAAAAGTAATGATAAACAGGTATTTCTAATAAAGATAAAAATCCAAAAAAAGGTTTTTCGCTTCTTCGGTCCTTTCTCAGCTAAAATGTTGTATAAATAGGACGTTATTTGGATAGAGCTACAGCACAGCTATGTACATTCATTTGAATTCATTCAGTCGGAGCAACAACACGAAAATGAAGAAACACTAAGTGAAATGCGTCAACAAGTACCTCTGTTTGAAAACAATGTCTACCAAAGAGATACAGGCTGATTTGGTGGAGAAACTTGGGGACTCTGTTCCTCCATATTCCACGGTGGCACGGTGGTGCAAAGAGTTTATGCTAGGTAGAACATCCGCAGAAGATGAACATCGCGAGGGACACCCAACCTCGTCCTTCACTGAGGAAAATGTGAAAAAAATCAAAGATATCGTATCAGCAGACCGAAGAGTAACCCTCAGACATTTAGCTGAGGTCACAGGGATCACATATGGCAGCATTTAAAGCATTTTGACCACCAAAATAAATATGAAGAAGGTCTCCGCGCGTTGGGTACCGATAATGTTAACGGAGGAACAAAAGAAAAAGCGAGTTGACATTTCAAGAGCCAATCTTGCAAAGTTCCAGGTTGACCAAGAAATTTTTTTGTCTCGATTCGTGACATTGGACGAAACATGAATCCATCATTTTGACCTGAGACCAAACAACAATCGATGAAAAGGCCATCCTCACCGACGCCGAAGAAGTTCAAAGTCTCGAGCTCGGCGGGCACGGTTATGGCATCAGTTTTCTGGGATACTGAGGGAATCATAATGGTTCATTGCCTGGAAAAGGGAGCTACTATAACGGGCTCCTACTACACTGATCAAATAAGACGACTGCGAGAAGCCATAATGGAAAAAAGACGGGGCAAACTCCGAGCGAAAGTCCTGTTTCATCGGGACAACGCTCCTGCACACAAAGCCGAAGTTGCGATGGCTGCCATTCGAGAAGCAGGCTTCGAACTGGTCGAACAC
>JAOCPS010176047.1:0-14368 GCA_025505425.1 Graphium colonna
ACTAAAGGATATCGGACTATAGTTCCTATACTATAAAATGATCGTATGGACGGACCCTACCGATCTGCTAAATGCCTGCACTCATCTTCAAAACACCCTGTATATTATAGCTATGAAGGTGCTTAAAACATGGCTCATAAGGCTTATGGTACGAAAATCTTGACACCTCTTCGCGCTTTTTTTCTAAGGAACAGCAATGCAGGTAGATTTCAGCCAGTCGTCAAGTATGTACCCAGTATCGTATATGTTGTTAAAAAGTTTCACAAACACGTCACTGCCGCACGTCATTCAGTAGGGGTAGCAATGCTGGTCAGGAGAGAGACCTCATACACGATGAGTTGGAATTACGCCCATACATATCCACGCTCACCATAGGGGTATGCTTGTTCCGCGGTGGCAAAGAATTAAGAGTGTTTGCGGCGTGCCGCCCACCAAATTCGTCGCCGCGGACGTAGCTGCACTTTTGGACGGTGAACCTACGCTACCATCATCGCCAGAGACTCGATGCCAAACATCCAGTATGGGGTTCAAAAGTCATCAACCCCGCCGGCAGTGTGCTGCTTGGCGTGGCCGAGGAAGAAGGGTTTGCCCAGATGAGCCAACGCACATCCCCACATACCCGTACACACCCGATGTGATCGACGTGGTACTGTGCCACAAAATAACAATACCTGTCTCCCTCGACATACTATACGACGCAGACGGACAGCACTTGCCGTTGTTCATAACCATGACCATTGACGTGGACTCAGTTGCTCCGACTGGCCTCCGATCCTGAACTAATTGGGAGGCCTACGGGAGGGCACTGTCTACTTTTTCATACGGTGCTCCTATCTTAACACCGGAAGACGCAGAAGAGGCGGCTCGTAGCATCAACTGTAAGATACAGGAGGAGCTAAGAACAGCCACAACGGTGTTGGGGAACGAGCACCGTAGAGACGTACTCCCCCATAGGCTTTTTGATAGGCTTAAGGAAAAGAGGCGCCTACGGAAGCTCTGGGTCTGCACACGCAGCCCACGAGTCAAGGCAAGACTCGATAGCCTTACCGAGGAGTTGTCGATAGAGATACGTGAGCATAGAGGGAAGGTATGGGATCGGCACCTAGATAGTATTGCCGAATCCCCAACTGCCCTCTTCAAGCTCAATCTGCAACTCACTCGTTCCACCTAGCCCACTTGCCCACTTGAGGGCAGCGATGGGACATGGCATGCTACAGCCCAAGAAAGGGCTGATATCATGACACAGTATCTAGAGACACAATTTGTTCCACACCCAGCTGCCTCAAGCGGGGATCTCCTTAGACGAAGTTGATAACCGTATACGGGCATTTCTGGCGGAACCGGTGCCGCAGCTGGCAGGAGATGAGTTCATCTCGCCGGCTGAGGTGCAGCTCCCCAAAAGAGGGGTCGTGTCGCTTTGCCGTCTTTTTGCAGCATTTTGCGTACGGCCCACTTTCCTTCCATCTGGAAAGCCGATAAATCATAGTGGTGGCGAAATTGGGGAAAGACCTTCGACAGCCGGCGAGCTACCGCCCGGTTACCCTGCTGCCGCACATCGCAAAGTTGTTTGGGAGGCTGCTGCTACGCAGGATTGAGCCTCGCGCATCTGTGCGAAGGAAGCAGTTCGGCTTTCGCAGCGGCCACTCAACAACTTTACAGCTTGCCCACGTGCTGCACTACCTTGCCGCCCAGTACAACCGGGGCTGCATCTGTCAGGACCCCCCTTCTCAACATGGAGAAGGCCTTCGACAGAGTGTGGCATGCGGGACTGCTTTACAAGCTGTTGGCTACCAACCTGCCACCCGCGATCGTGCGGCTAGTGGCGTCCTACCTAAAAGGGCGGAGCTTCGTCATGCAAATTGAGGGTGCCCTGTCGACAGCACGAACGATCGAAGCCGGCGTTTCGCAAGAGAGCTGTCTCTCACCACATCTGTACATGGTGTACACCGATGACATCCCAACTCGGCAGCAACCCGAGTCAGGATAGGATGAGGACGTGCTGTTGGCCCTATATGCGGACGACAGTGCGTTCATCACGTCGTCAAGCAATGCGGTGTACGCAGCGAGAAAGATGCAGCGCCAACTAGACCTCCTGTCTGAATGGCTCGACAAATGGCGGATGTTTGTCAATATTGATAAGACGCCCGCCATTTAAATCAGACGAATTCTAGACCAACCAGCAGTGCAGTTTCATGGTCCGGTGATCAACACCACGGATGTCGTAACGTACCTTGGATGTCGGATAGACCGCACGCAGCGAATGGTTCCATAGGTGAACCATACGGTCCACCAGGCCGCAGCGGCGCGAGCTATGTTCAAACCTGTCCAGGCGTCCAAGTTACCGTTGCGTACCAAATTAGGCATTTATAAGACCTATTTACGTTCGCGCCTAACCTATGCAGCTCCAGCATGGTACTGTCTCGTGTCAGAGTCTGGCAGGCGGAGGCTAGTGGTTTAGCAGAATCTTGCGCTACGAGCAATCGTAGGAGCGCATTGATTCGTTCGCAATGATGTTATTACTAAAAATCTAAGAGTTGAGCCTATATCGAGGTTCGTGGTCCGTACAGTGTGTCGCATGTTCGACAGTGTGGATAACGGACCACATGAACACCTTAAGGACCTCGCTCCTCTTCACACCCGTCCGCCCGACGGACGCGGATTCCCACGTAAGCTCTTGTGGCTGCTACAGGAGGAGAACCCCTGAGGCTTCCGCAGGCCGCACGTTTGTACATCACAATCACCGACGTGATCATCGGTGTTAAATCTGCCCTATGGCACCACAACAGCGGTCAGGGAGTGGTCATTAGCCCAATAACCGGCTGGCCATCGCTAGCCCTAGTATATGGCCAAGGAAAAGGGACATAACCCCCGAGTCTTGCAACGAGGGCGGGTACTACCCGAAACTCCACTTCCGGCTTATTAAAAACGAATTTCTGTAACTGTTGCGCGGGTAAAGCAGGGTACCTTGAAAATTATTCATGCCGGTAATGATAGCCATCCACACGTCGGATAGCGTCAGGTTCTTTGTCAAATTTAATTAACGAGTTCACATACTATGAAAAACCTAAGTCTACGGCCTATACCGACAACACTGTGAGCTGGAAATCAGATCAGCCATAAAGTCTTTACCATCTTAAGAATCGTCTGAAGAATTCTCTAACCTTTTCTTAAAACAAGCTAATGTTTGTACAAAGTTTGTGTTCTACTTATTAATATCTCGATTTTTAACGATTCAGCTTAACCATCTTATCTTAAGAACAGCTTGTAGTATATTTCTTCAATTAGTTAGTGAAATCTCCGTTCTTCTATTAGTCTTAATATAAAAATTCCCAAACATTCTACTACTTTCTATGTTCACTCGTTTACTGCTAATGGTATACTGTTTTGGAACTTTCTGCCCGAAGATAAAAGGTAAACACTGAACAAACTAAAATCTAAAAAATTAATGCAGGAAATTCATTCAAATAAGACAATAACTGTTTAGTGCTGTGAATGACGTCATTTTATCATAATATTGTATATTATTATATATGTGGACGTTCATATATATTTGTACATTTTTATATATTTAATGAGTAAATATAAAGCTATATATTGAAAGATAGAGATTTTTTTCATATAGTTTTCTGTCATCATCATATGATTCGCAGTAGCTCTTATAAAAGCTGTCTAAAACTTTTTTAAGAGCAACTGTTAAGTTTCTCGCCGTTCTTTTTTTTTTGTCGCGGGCATCATCACTGCTGGCCTGAAGGGCCTCTACAGATTCAACGTACTTGAGGTGGCCGGCGCTTAGGGCGTTAAGAAGGGCGTTTAAGAGTGACTAGCGCGAAGGCTCCCTGAGGAAACCTCGGCTCTGGCCGTCACTCTGCGTGTATTACCGGATTGGGAGGCCGCCGAGCTCTTAGGTCGCTTCGGTGGACATTCAGTGCTCTCCTCCATACAGTGCTCAGACTCAAGAGTCCCCAATAAAGAACCTCGGCTTGGACTGGCGCTTAATTCGCGTTTAGCATTCCGACTCGAGGGCACACGAGAGGGCTGAACCTCGGCTCGATCGGATGCTTCTATCGGCCTACGGGGATAGCTACAACTAACATTGCTACAAATAGCATTGGGATGCGTTATTGCTGGGAGAAGAAGCGGTGGCGGAAGACACTGCAACACCAACGCCTCTGTGTTTCGCGATCGCAAGCGTTGTCTCATCATCGGGATGGTTCAACACGTGCCACGGCCTACGGTACCCACGTCGCTCAGACATGCCGAGCGTAACGTTGGGTACATAGGTTCGGCAGGCACATTTTACTATTGGATTCAGGTGGGTTACGGTGGATTCAAAGTAGTGGCGTGATGCTATCTTCAGGAATTGAGCAATGGTGGGAAGCTCTAGATCGACGTGTAAGTCTAAACAGCGCATCAACCAGTATGCTCCAGTGGCTCTGCGCATGAATCGATTTTGAATGACCTGAAGTCGGTCTATCTGTCGGAGACTTACGTGTGCGAACACCGGACACGCGCACGTCATAACAGGGCGAATAAGTAGTATTTTGAATTTGAGACACTTATAAAATGTTTTATTAGCAATTGTATTTATTTAATTATTTTCCCTTTTTTTAATGCTTGAAGTGCTTGCAAAGACCCGTGCTTTTTTTACAATACATGCAACACTAAGAGTGACGTACACCGGCCCAGTTGACGTATGTTTATCTTTACTGGTGTCTCGTCTTGATATTTCTTGTCATTTCTAATCTTCACTTCCTTGAGTTTCGTGCTCATATTTTCGGTGAATTCATCCGCTTGGCGATTTAGCTTTGCTTAGATATTTTCAATTAGACTTAATTACTTACAAAATGGAGCAAAAAGTTAAATTATTTACGCGGGAGGAGCTAAAGTGCCGCAATTCGCGTGACGATGCAATCCTAATCATACACAACGGTGTCTACGATGTAACGAAGTTTCTTGATGAGGTGAGTAGGCATTTTAAGTATTAATTGACCGAGCATTGCCTAGAAATTTCACTATACACGGGTCTAATGAATTAATATTCTCTATCAATTAAAAATGTTGGCATACCAAAATAGGAGCTGTCCCAGAAGAAAAAATAATACAAAAAAAAATAAGTTAAAAGTTGCTTAATGTTATTTATAGGCAATTAAAGGTAAGGCAAAATGTCGTAATGTGTTATATATGCCATTACATTTTACTGCTATTTTATTTCACAAACAATTAATGGGAACTTAATGATAGACAAATCTGATGAGATATATTCATTATATATTTAATTTATGTGCTTTTCTTTTAAATTTGTCTTCATTTGCACATTTATCAGGAATAACCTATATGTGCAGCATATCACTATAATAATGATAAAATTTCTATATAACTATTCAGTTTTATTCTTTTTTATCAGGAATATTTCATATTTCAATCACTCCATAAAGTAGTAGGTTTTATTTAGTAATTAAGTTCTTCTTCTATATTATAGACTCTTTATAAATAGGCCAATTTTAAGGAAATTATTAGTTATAGGCAAAATTTATGAAATATGAATTTAAAGCTTGTACATTGGTATAGAAAGCTTTAATAATGACTTTATTTTTCTTATTTATAATTGTGCCACCCCACCACATACATGGCTCCTTGATATTTTTGTTTTATATATCATAGAAACTATAAATTGTTATCACTTTGTTTATATCAAAAATGTTAACATAGCAAAAAAAATGTTTAGGAATATCTAATTTTATATAATTAAAGTGGTTATTATACTATGTAGCACATGACCATTAATTTAAATTGGAATGTTTATAAGGCATAAAATGTAAGTACATGTACTTTTAAAAGTTTGGAATAAAAGTAAATAATATAAGTTTAATAATAATAATGGTTTTTAAAATGTTAACACAAATTTATATAAAATTGTACATATGAAAATTAATAACTTAAAATGATTTTCTTTGTTAGAAAAAATTGGAATGCTTTTTTTTATTAATGTGCACTTATTTCTTTCAAAATTTCTGTTTCCGAATCAATGACACTAGCAAACTGAATGATCTGATTTGAATTAGATAAATTGTATATCTTTATTCCTCTTTGTATTAATTAAGCTTTCTAATGGAGAACTGTGTTTTCTTTTAATATTTAAAAGTAATTAATTGACACTTGATCTATCTTTGATAGTATTGAATTTTCTGTTTTTTTTTCTGAATTACATAACTCATGTTGATAACCTGTATAACCATACATATGTTATTTTATTTTTTTTAACACATGGCTTACATAATTCGCTGATAAGTTTTTCAATCATTCCAGTTTCATAAAATAATACATTTAAAATTGAAGAATAATCTTCTTTACTTGCAATTTGCATTTATTTGCAATATATTATGTCAACTATTCTATACAATATATTATATTTAAATAAAAAGGTTGACAATATTTAATGTTGTGTAGTAGAAGATATTTTGTGATAGAGTAGATATATGGCGGAAAATGAAATAATAAAACATTTTAACAGAAATTCTAATCTTACATGTGTTAATGTTTTTATATTAAATTCAGTATAAGTAGGTAATATAACGACTCCATGCAAATTAAAAATTAGTGAAAAAACCGTAGACTCCAATAATGTCATAATCAAGCAATAACATGATCAGAAAGTACAAGTAAAGCTACAAATAGTTATTTATCATAAATTAATCTCATCTCGACCAAAAAGCTTTTTGACTGCATTGGTCCACAATGAGACCTGAAATACATAAAATATTAATGTTCATTGGTTTTGGTTAGCTTTGGATCTCATTTGTAAGGTTGGATGTAGATGTTCCCTCCATGATAACTCCTATTTTGGATTTTCTGTTAAAACTTGCTGAATGTTTTTTGTTCATTTGCATTTTATTATCTTTCAAATTTTCTGTTTCGAAATCAATGACACTAAGAATTTTATTTCATCTAATTTGAAGTACATCATTATTCTTTTATGTATTCAGTACACATCAAGTGGAGAATTGTGTTTTTTTGTAATATATAAAAATTGACCCGTGATCTATTCTTGATACTATTGAATTATCGCTTTATATATTTTTTTGAGTTATGTAACTAATGTTGATAACTTGTATATGAACCCACATATGTTATCTTTTTTTTATAACTCACTTGTGGCTTGCTTACTTTTTTCAATCATTCTGGTTTCTTAAAATAAAACTGTAAACTTCTTTACTTGCAAATAATTTGCAAGACAACAGTTTTCCAAATGATTCTTTAATACAAAAATGCCCTAAAATAGTTGACTGAGCTTTTATGATAGTTGAACTTCTAAATCAAATTGTTTTTGTTCTGCCTTAAAATTAAAAAGAAACACAAAAATACAAAAATTGCGAAGATAAAATTGGGGACGGGGGTAGGAGGATGAAAAATACTTTGTGACTATTTCAGATCTACCTATTACAATTATTTATATGGGAAACAGCGAAACCGACTTGAAAGACTTTATAGATGAAAGTTTGTGATTCAAGTTTTTAAGTTAATTTGAATACAAAAAAAATTTGGTCCCTTTTTCCCCTCCTAACTATATCCTTATGAACAAAAATAAGTAAATTAGAAAACATACAGTCGTATTGATAACCTCTTCCTTTTTGGAAGACTGTTAAAAAAAATATTAAAATCGGCATAGCCATCTCGGACGAGTACTACGACCATTATTATTGTGACACAAGATTTTTATATTTTAGATATTAGTTTACTGTACTCTATGAGATAATTTTTTATTATGGCAAATTTTATACTCTGTCAGCTCAATTTTTGTAATAAGACTAAAAGTTTCTGCTCCATGTGTAGATATTATTATTAAAAAAATTCGAAATGGCGTATGTTATAACTATTTTGCACTATAAGAGTGGAATCACGGGCGTATCTAGGTATATTTTCTAGGGGCACTAGACCTCGCTGGGCCGGGCACTATACCATACTTGGGTGGGGGCACTAGACCATCCTGGGGTGGACACGGCTCTCCCGGCCCTCTCTTTGTGTACGCCCATGAATGGAATTGTCAATATTCCCTGTGACCGCATTTCACATTCCGAATGAAGTTAATGAAAAATTCCAAGACACGGAGCCTCGCATAATTGAGATGCGAGGTTCACCCTCTTTGATAATAGATTCCATAGAGAACTATCATCGTCTTCAGTTCATCTCGAAGGCTAAAGTTACTACCAAGAAGTTATTTAAGACAATAAGAAAGAATAAGTTATTTCCTTGTAGCCTTATTTGCATTCTTCCCCGTTTTTACAATATTTTTCATTGACGCTCCACTCCTATTGGTCATAGCGTAATGTTATATAACCTGAAGCCTTCCTTGATAATTGAGCTATCCTACACTAAAAGAATTTTTCAATTCAGACCAGTAGCTCCCGAGATTAGCGCGTTCATGCAAGCAAACAAACTCTTCTTCAGCTAGATCAAATTAGTATGGATATAAGACTGTTTTAGGCCTGATTCTTGGATAGTACTGCCGTCAACGTGTTAGATGAGTTACGTGGATACATCTTTATTTTTTTATATATTGAAAAACGGTTCCTTCACTGTAAGCTTTATGAACTGTGTCACACAAATTTTACACACACAAACACAAAGTTTCGAAACAGTTATGGCCGACACCACATTGATAATTGTTCGTGATGGGAACCGAACCCACAACCCGCGACCAGAAAAAGGGCTTAGCAACTGAGCCAACCGGTCATCACGAAATATATTGAATTTTAAGCCTTTTGTTCGAATAGTATACTTTAAAAAATATTTTAAGTAAACAAGGGGATAGTAACCGTAAACAGGATGTCGAAAATTTATTTTGAATGCCAAATTTATGTATGGTATTGACGTCATTCCTACGCTTATCAATTTAGAAATTATTCTTATTCTCGTACGTTTTACAATTCAATATTGGCATTGTGTCGGTTTATTTGAGGGTATCGTTTACGAAGTGAAAATGCGACATGAAGACGGTAAATAAAGCAAACTAGATTAAACTTTTAACCATCATCTAATAAGTGAATGTTTTAACCGATTCCAAAAAACGAGGAGGTTCTCCATTCGAATGTCTACAGATTTTTTGTTATTTTTTTTTATTTTCGTTATCGTTTACGCGTAACTCCGCATTTGTGTTCCGATTTTAAGAATGATTTTTTTTTCATCTCTAAAGGATATAGGGTATAGTTTGTTTTTGAAATCAAAATAACAGAAAAAACATGTTGTCGAAAATGCACTTTTAAGGTGTTTGAATTCTGTTATTTGTAAGTTCCTTTGAAAAATAATCTTGTTATAAACATTTTTTTTGCCTGCAATACAACACAGCACAATGCAGTGCATACAAATGAATTATAACTAAGTAGATCTATTGCATATAGAACCTTTTCTTAATAGTATCCAGTACTAGCTGATCTCTGCGATTTCTGCAACATTCTTCTTTGACGCTCCACTCCAATTGGTCATAGCGTGATGTTATATAGTCTAAAATCTTTCTCGATAAATAAGATATTTTTCAATTCATACTAGTGGTTCCTGAGATTCAACCAAACAAACAATACTGCTTTATAATATTGGTACAAATTTAATGCATTAGAGTCGATCGCGACTTAATCCAACTCGCGCTTGACCTGTTGTTTTTTTTTACCGACGGTAACAGACCAAAGTTAAGATAAAGTATCACCGCTAAACAAGTTTATTTTCATAGAAAATTATAAAACCCGACTTCAAACGCCTTAAAAGTGTACTTTCGAAACATATCTTTTCAGTTATTTTGATTTTAAAAACAAACTACTCATCCGATTGTTATAAAAAAAATTGTGGGACCATTGTGGAAGTATAACCCTATCGGATAAAAAAGATTTTTGTCAAATCAGTTCATAATTTGCGGGGATATGTGCGAACATACCTAAATTTTGTTATTTTTATTTAAAAAACAAACTGCTGAACCGTTTTTTTTTTTTAATAAAAAAAATATGTGGTCGGATCATAAACGGCGTAGATATGCGCGGGGACGTTCATAAAAATATATATATAAACATTCCAATCGAAAAACTTCCTCTTTTTTTGAAGTCGGTAAAAACAAATTTTGCTTTGTAATATTCCGTACGAACGAACCGCTGATTCACGAATCAAGATGATTCCAACAAAATATTCGGCTAATGAATATATTAACGTATGATGATACTAAAATATTGTTTTATCTCAAGGCTGTGCCTAGCAACATAGTCATTGCGTAGGATAACATTTTATTTCCGTGTATATATTGCGCTATCGGTTTTATTTATGAAAATCATAAATTGCCTTTGCCACCTTAAAATACACATATTTTTTGAGAAAAAAAATAATTCGTCAATAACAATCGGATCGAACGGAAAAAAAATGTGTTTCAATTGACATATCATCTTATTTGTTAGCAGATGTCAATTAAATGAGGTTATAGTTTAGACTGTGTTTTTTATCTATATCCGGATATATCCGCAAGCTTTGAACCGATTTTTATTTTTTATTTGAAAGGAAATAGATCCATTTAAGTTTTATTTTTTATAAGAGTCAATTCAGTACCTACTTTAATAAATCAAAATATTTTTTTGAATTAACTTTCACTTTTAAGTTGTTTGAAGTCTATTTTACTCTTACGCTTTAATGGGTGGTAAAGTATAACATCTTTTCATAGCTTTTGCTGCACTTCTACGGGCACGCTCGTCCGGCGATGACTTACCGCCCCTTGAAAAGTCAGCGTAAAATAAAGTATGCATGACTAGGGGGTGCCGGATGCCATGTCCACTCTTTTCTTATCCCACTCCTTTGACTTTCCAAATCTTTAATCCCAATCTCCGGATGTTGCGTGTCTATCGGCGGCGGGATCGCTTTCCATCAGGAGCACCGTCTGCTCGTTTGTCTTCCTTTCCACAAAAAAAACGATATTTGGATGGGATGTGACAATTATTTGTATTCGCCACTTACATACACGAAGATGCTCTTGGTAGCAAAAAATACAGTGTGTAAAAAGACACTACAAACTACTTCGCCGGTAATAATCTATTGAGGAAAATCATCCCAATAACCGAAATGCTGAGTCAGTGACGAGTTAACGCATTCGACAAATATCCTTTATGATCTCTAAACGATGTACATACAATGTTTAATAAAGTGTTAAAAGTTTGCAATAACAGCAAAGTCATCATGTCCTCTGACCATTTCATCTTGGTTGCTCATATTCGTCACTCGGCTATTTTTTTTTTAATTTAGATGCGTATCGATCCAAATGATAAATTTATTCGGAACGCATTTCTAGGAATGTTTCCCCCTATTCAACACCTGACAAACATTTATTCTTGTCTGCCCATTGCTGTCCCATTTTTTCCTTTCCTATTGTACTTTAATTAATTCCGTCCCTTCCAAATTCACTTCTTTTATGATTTTTTTTTGGTTTGACAATCATCACTGACCGCCAATTGAAAATTAAACATTATTGGATAAATAAAACGCCACAAGGACATCAATAAGTGTTTTATTTATTGTTTGTTCTGAGCAGCTATTATTTTATATTATTATATTATGGGTGATGTAAGTGCCAACTAAACTTCGTGCTGTTAGCAACTCGGTAAGGATAAAAAAAATTAAGCCGTTTCCTCTTTACTGACTTTTCTAAAAATATTTCAACCAGATATATTGATTTCTTATATTCATGCGAATACTGTACATTCTTAAATGAAACTGTTTTACGGATTGATCGAACATTGACATTCATTATACCAGATTCGATAAGCCTCAAAACCAACCAAAAAACAGCGGTAAATAGAAAACGGTAATTTCAATAGAATATAGATCAGTTCTGAAATTCCTGAAAACTGAAAATAAATATTTAAATTGAACAACTTTACGGATTTTCTCGCGGTATATTTAAAATTTTATCACCCCACGTTTAGAACCCTTTACAGCGTTAGTGTTCTCGGGTAGGGCTGAGGCGTTTGATGTCATTGTCTGTATAATGATATGGATAATGTATGAACCGCGTTAAAATCCGTAAAGTTGTTTAATTTAAAAATGTCTAATATTCGCGTAAGTCTCGGAAAAAAAAACTGAAAATAAACTCGAGCACATCAATATGGTAATATTTTAAGATACGCCTCTCACGGTCATTCAAGACAGTAGTTTAAATTGGACTCTAGCTAGCGCTCTCTTAGATGGTATTAATTTGGATTTAGAAGGTTAGAAATTTTTTGGGGGCGCATTTTTTTATTTCTAACGAGTTTATTTTCACAGAAAATTGCAATAACTAACCTTCAAACGCCTTAAAGGGTGGCTTCTTTCAAACTACTAATCCCAGTTTTATAAAAAATTATAGGAACATACCGTAGAAGTGCAACCCTACCAAATAATAAAATATTTTTTCAAATCAGGTCAAAGCTGCGGAGATATGAGCGAACATTCTAAAAGTTTGTTTTTATTTAAAAAAAACAAGCTACCGATTTTTTGTGAAAATTTTATGGGACTTTTTATGAAAAACGCTCTATCATATATAAAAGAAAACATTTTTTTTAAATTCGTTCAAAAATTACTGAGATACGTGCAAAAATGCATAAAATCAATTTTGTCGTTTCGATTTAAAATAAAAACTACTGAATCGATTTTCCTGAAAAGTTTATGGGACCATTCCGGAAGAATATTTTATAGGGTAAAAAAAAGAATTTTTAAATGTGTATATAAAACATAAACATTCGAATGGAGAACATTCCTTCTTTTTTGAAGTGTGCTAAAAAGAGGTCAATTGGCCAAAAAAGTTTTTGAGGGCAATTAGCAGGATCAGCTAAATCAGTTTAAATTATTAATTACGAAACAGTTGGTAGTTAGTATTACAATAAAGATAATCGACGACGACGACCGAATTGCGCAGTTTCCGAGCCCTTGACTTTAGCCTCGCAGGTCGTGGGATCGATTCCCGCACTTAACAATTGTTTGTATGGCCTCAAGATAATTCTTTAGTACAAATTGTGTATGAAATTGACAAGATTGTAATTTGCTTTATTTTTATTATGGAAAAAAATAAAATTAAAATAATTAAATATATTAATTAAGTCACAGAAAAAAGATCGAATATTGACCGTTGCGAGATCTCTAATTACATGAAAAATGCAAAAAATTAAATGACCATCGTCCAACAATATTTGACTTCATTCCTATAAGGTCGTCACACTCTACGTTCGGCAAGATTCCGACGCGGGGTTTCTTCTAAGTGAAAAATTGTTTGTCGCTTACAACAGTTCATTCAATTCTGTATTGTATAATTTGCCGATTCCTGTTCAATTTCATTTTTAACCGACTTCAAAAAGGACAGAGGTTCTAAATTCGGATGTTCCTTCTTTTTATGTATAGATAGGGTATCGGATCGGGTATACTTCCGAAATGGTCCCATAAAATTGTCAGAACAATCGTTTCAGTAGTTTGTTTTTAAATCAAAAGGAGTTTGAAGTCGACTTTTGTAATTTTCTTTGAAAATAAACTTGTTATACACATTGATACTATATTTGAGTGTTTCTTCGTGTTGAAGTGTTTTTAACCATGGAAATTATTATTTGACATATTTCTTTTGAGGTTTCCATTTTTGTTTCTTGACTTATAATCTCCAATAACAGCGCTATATTAGCTTCTATGTGAACGTAAACCTATTAAGTTTATTATAAAAAAAAACAAACAAATGCTCTTTACAATTATAAGTTTTCTTTAAAAAAAAATTCCAAGAAAATTACAAAAAGATTTTATGGTGTTATTTTACCAAAGTATTTCAATAAAGTATGATATGCGCAAACATAACTAAAAAAACAGAAACATCCGTATTGAGAACTTCTTTCTTTTTTAAGTCTGTAAATGCTCTTTATGATTATAGGTTTTTCGTTTGAAATATATGAAAAAAAAAAGGGAATTTTAAAATCGGTTCATAAATGGTGAGGATGGGCACATAACACGTAACATGCTTAAAAAAATATATAGAAACAAATAAAAAACTCCTCCCTTTTTGAAGTGGGTTAAAATAATCGATAAGTATTGCATTAAGGGTAAAATTAAGTGATTAGTGGTTGTTTTGTCTTCAATATAACTTATTTACGAATCGCTCGCAGTCTTGTAATATAATTTTATAGCCTATCTACATAATACATTATTTATTTACGCTATTTCCACTGAATCTCCATAAGTAAAGTAAAGTAAAGTAACAGCCTATTTTCAAATGTCCCACTGCTGGGCAAAGGCCTCCTCTAGACAGAGGCATAGTCCACCGCGGCCCAAGTGCGGATTGGCGGACATCACATATCTCAGAAATATAATTTCTTAGATATGCAGGTTTCCTCACGAT
>JAOCPS010176156.1:0-10122 GCA_025505425.1 Graphium colonna
CTGTATGTTATTTGAACAGGCCCATTGATCTCGAATACTAATTAGCTTATCGAAAACTAATTGAATTGTACTTTATATAGTTATCAGGGTCAACTGTGTAAAGTAAAGAATTTTGTAAAAATTTAACATCGGACATTCAAATATCTATTTGAAAAAATGTGCTCTAGCTCTCTAAAGGTGTATTAAAATGGAGAAAGCGAACGTATATATCCGAAGTTAGGTTGGTTCGGCTGCCGGCATGGATGTGCGTGCAAAAATCATTCCCAGGGCATCACTGATGTACTTAAGAGGTCAAACATTAAAGAGCTTGGAGGCGCCGTGAGCCTGACTATTCGCTCTTTGCCTAGCAAAGCGAGTATACATCAGACATATTTAATAAAAAAATGTTTGACTTAATTATATTACTGCTAAGGTTTCTTTTTTTCTGTAGATTTTTGCATGTTATAAAAGTTATTATCTTTGCTTGTGCAAAGAATTATACTTATTTTCCTATTCTAGCGACACTCCCCTAGGGATCTTATGTACTCCAACTAAAAGTTTGCAGTAATTTCGACTACTCGTAAAAAGCAAAATCAAATTTTCGAAGGATGAAAATTCTCGGAACTTTCTTACTAAATTCTCTGTTACTTAAAACTTTTATTCGAAATTAAAAATATTTAGAAAAAAGTTGTAATGAGAAATTTTGAATCTTCTACTTAATATCTTCTCGTGACAATAGCGATAAGCTATTTTCACAACAAGACATTAAGTTTAAAGTTAATCTTCTCCTTAATGAAGTGTTCATTTAAGTGAATCTTCTGAATTTCATATTTTGCTAAAAATTTGTAAATATCCATCCAATTTATGAGAGTTTTTTTTGATTAATCAAAGTCAGTCAAAACATGTTTTTATTGCTTTGGCCACCGGAAATCAATATCCTACTTTTATCTTAAAGGTTAGATGAAGGTTATTTTAGCGTAAAAATTAAACATAGAAACCCGATATGATTTCTTACTTAATTTTCCTTGTATACTTTTTTCACCGTCTTAAATGTCTTTAAATAACTATATAACATCATTACGAAAAATATTAATAGGCGTTCAGAATTTCCTTTGAATGAAACATTTTTTTTATTATCACATGTGTTTATTTCTGTGCTTTGTCGTCAACGATTTCGTAAAAAGAACTTAACATATCTACAGGATTTATTCTGCTGTAAGTAAATTGATTTTTAATCAGTAAATTTCTACATTACCGACATTATGATAAAAATATACTTTATAATATATTTCATGTACGTATTATATAACAGATTTTCGACTAGAGTTTTCTTGTATCGTTGTTCATTCCCTTGACTGTCACCGCAAGCCAATGAAGTTCATTTAATTTTCCTCTCAACAACATCAATAGTGACAGCAAATAGTTTTTCAGGCTCCCATCCATCTGGCATAAAACTCGGTAAGGATTCAATGACACGACTTGAATTTACATGTTTATTTTTAAATAAACACATTAATATATATTTGGTTATTCTTTACAATCATTAGCAAATTGATACATTATAACAATAGTCTAAACGTGAATATTATTATTAATATTATTATTTCACTTGATGAAAATATCTCATTTTAAATAAATCATTGTGAATAAAGCAGTTATTAGTATGACGGGACTTTCGCGTGTCATAGAAAGTATCAGTTGCGTTGTTAAAATTATTGATTTTTAGCGTTATAAATTACTAATATGCAAAAAAATATTTGTAACAGAATCAAAACAGAAATGTGTTAGAGAAAAATTTTAAGATGATGTTCTTAATGCCTTAGCAGACTCAAATATTACGTATAAATATGGTATAAGATATTAGGCTATTTCTTAAAGAAGCGTCGAAACGACCTGGGCGCGTTGGTGCTGCGCTTTTTAAAACGTCGCAAGAGGCATGTTTTTAAAAGCCACTCTATAGGAACGGTGAAAAAGTACCTCGGCAATTTTCTTGCAGTCGGTATGTCCGGTCATATAAGATTTCGATGAATGAAAAGCAACATAAAATGCTTCTAAAATATTCGAAATGCAGAATGATAACTCGTGTCTAGTAAAATCTCTATTTACTTTCTTAGTTCTATGTCTTTCAGCATACCGATATAATAAAAAATACATGTCCATAATGGAAGTCTATAATAACGAACTATAAAAATATTATTGATACATAAAACTGAATTCGTATTTCAAAGTTGCAAGATATCTTTAAAATATATTTGAAATTATGTCATATACTCCTACCTACATGCAGCTATTGGCTGTTCAAGTTAATTCATACAATTTTTATTGGGTTATATTGGACGATAAATAATGGTATGAATAAAACAGGTTAAAAAGCAGATGACATAAAAAAACGGATGATCTGCTTCCGTCGACAAGGTCAACTTCCGGAATAACTCAATTTCCCAATCGTCGTCCCATTTAATGACGAAGTTTATTAACATTCGAAAACTGATGTTTTCATGTATTGATGTTGTTTTTAATAGTTTTTTTTTAATTTATTAAATTTCTCTTTTGTACATAAATCGCTTTTTTTAATATATTTTGTTTATTTATATGTTTTTGTTAGTTTCAAAGTTTTTACAGAAAATAAAAACATAATTTTCAACAACAGCGGGCCTATAATTTTATAAAATGTTATATTTTCTGTTGTAAATATTATAATTACCAGTTTCTTACCATAACTTATTAAAAGAAGAGGTTTTTTATAAAAATTGACTGACTAGAACCTTGGCCGTTTTGAAATCTGTGGGGTTGGTGAAAACGGAGTGAACCTCAGGTTTATTTTAATAAGCATAGAAAAATAAACAATAACTGAAGTACAGTCAAAAGTCGGAACGAGACTCGAGACCCTCTTTCCTTTTTGAATAAATTGTATTAAATTTGCTTTAACTTCATTTAAATAGTGTTTTATTTTGTGTAAGAGAGAACATGGATAATTTAGGAAAAACTCCCTTTCTACTATTGTGTTGCAAAAACATTAATGATATATCAGGTTTCTTTCTTTATACGTTTTTGTTCTTTTAAGCATTTTGGTAAAAATTAGAGACTCAGAAGCTTCAAGAAGTAGCAGAAAAGTAACCCTAGAGTAGACACGAAAGCACATGGGTTTATCACCGAAAAATCATTCATAGTAGAAGATATATTTTAAAGTAACATCAATATTTTTTTTTTATCTTGTAAACTTGTATAATTATTTTAATTTGGAATATATTTTAGATAGCTGTGATGGTGATAAGGTGAAAACACTCAACAGAACAGAAGTTTTCTCTAGCCTGATGGACAGCCTTAAGCTCCGTCTGAAAACTATTAATTATTTATAGGTGGGTACTTATAGTGTGCTATAAAATTTTGTTATTAGGTATATTTATTAAGAGAAAACTTAGCATTAAAAGAACACATGACTATTTTCACATTTTGTGGATCAAGTGGGCGTAGCCATATCTTTCTTTGTGACAAAACTACAACTCATTGCGTTCTGCGAGTTGTTGCTGGTCTTGCCCTTTTTTATTATTTTTAAGAAAAAAAAATTAACTAAGTTTACAATTGAACGGAGGCATGAGCTAAACATCTTTTATCAATTCAAATACTGTAAAACGGTACACTGTATAAAAGATTACAACTAGAGAAGGAAAGATCCAATATTTTATGCAAATTTTTCTAACAACACAATTGAGCAGGATAGATACACAAGTCAACTAACCAATCAAACGCAATTAATCTACCCCGAGGACATGAGTCAATCAATTTTAGAGAAATCCTCTCCATTAGCTTGCGTGTTTCATGACAAAGCTTATAAAGCCATCAGCCTCCACTATCAGATGAGATCCATGTCATTAAAATGTTGTGTGTTCATATGACTTACATATGCATGCAGAATTCCGCTCAACCGAAATCCAATAAATGGTGCAGTTTTAACATGCAGGATTGATTACGGACAGACCGATTGACAGCGGGACATTAAAATTGTATAAAAACTTTTTACTAGCTTTTATTCAGTTCAACCTGTCCCGCTGACATAGGATACTAAAATGTTAAATGTTAAATTTATAACTAATAGAGTTAGGTTAATAATAAAAATATAAAATATATAACTTTATTATTTTTGAAATCCCTTAAAAATACTATATTTTTAGGTAGCTGGTAACATCTCATTATATTTGACATTATCGCTTAAAAGATTCATATAACCTTTTAAGCGATAATGTCAAATATATAAATAATATAACAAAATCAATGCTTTAAAAGTCGTTGTGCGCTTTAGGACAAAACATCTGGTAAATTTTTTTATTGCTCCATTTTAATAGAAATTATTTAAGAATTATCTACTAAAACAACAATTTTAATACGTATATTTACTTTCAACATCTGAATGAAATTATTGAAGCTACAACTCTTTTGATGCTTTCGTGAGCAAATTTTAAGAGTGAATGAATTCTTTCTTTAAAATTTATATGTTGCTAGTGTCCACGTGAAGGTCGAACACACAAACGTCGTTACGAGTAGTGATGCCGCCACAAAAGTGACTGTATAATAAGTCACTTTTGTGGCGGCATCACTTGCGAAAATAATAAATTGCGACATGGTAACTCAACCTCATTCTCTTCTTCTTGTTGACTTACCGACATTAACGTTATGCTCTAAGCGTTCATGGCTTACTTTTCAGATATCCAATTTCATCTCAATAATTAAAATATAGTTTGAGTGAATAATTCAACAGTGAGAATGAGTAAAATCCTAGAAGTATTATTTAATACGATAAAATTTTCATATTACAACAAAATCTATATAATACCAGCTAGTGCGTAGCAATATTATACTTCTTATATTTCAATCTTGTCTCCCATTAATTATATTTATTTTATATAAAATACATAGTACAACAGTGGACCTTAATGCTAATGGTATTCTTGCTTAGGATCGCACATAGATGCTCCGGTAGGTGACATTTGCAGGTTTTGATATACACATATATGTATATAAAAACTTTCAATGGTACAATGAATCTGCTTAAATATTTTTTAGAATATGCTCAAGAAGATTTCACGAAGGAAGTGCATCTCACAAAAGAAGAGATGTAACAAAGAATGATAGCTGCATGAAATGAGAACAGTAAAGAGGACAACGCAGAAGACGGTTAATCTTCGAGCGATTTATGAAGGAATAAAGAGTGGTCATTGCTCGTAAGGAATAACGCTTACGGATAGATAACCAATGAAGCATTAGATAACCAAGCAAGATAACATGGCAAGTAATGATATTGTCATATTTATAAAAAAGTCGTTTACCACCTCGTGTTGATATAAATCACGGTAAAGTGTAAGCCTATAATTTATGTCCTTAGTAGAACGGAATTTAGCATTGACTAGAAAAAAAAGGATGAAAAGGGTAAGGGTTGTTTATTCCGGAAACCCAAATTATATGCCATTTCTTATAACCTTTCTTACAGAACTACTTAAAACAAATATAAGTTATTTATTTTATAACAATAAATATGCAATGATTAGTCGCCATTTTGTAACAAAACGATCTACCCTTTAAAAATCATTTGTGATATGGACGCTACTGGTTACGTCGTAATATTTTTGGCTAGACGGGGTAAGTGCATTTTTTATTTTCTATTTTTTCAGAAATTAAATTGATTTTTGAAACTTACGGCTTACGTCAAACCTGCCCCATGCCAGTATTATGAATGTAAAATTCTTTACTTAGTCACGCGAAAAAGTGTGAACAAATTTGGATGAAATTTGAGACATAATTAACGCTGGATTATAGTAAGAATTTTGGAACGATCGAAAAACAAATTTTGTAATAGAGTAAAGAAAGTTTTTGGCGGTAAAAATAACTACAGAATCAATGCGAGTTACTTGGTAAATGCTTGTCGTTATTTAATTACGTAACACCTCCTTCCTTGGGTTTTCATTATCTGCTCGGCTTCTAAATATTTAGTCTGCCTCATAAATTTGTCTATCATTTGCGATTCTTTCATTAAGACTGATCAAACTAGAAAACTTAAAGAGTTCTTTTTGCTTTATTATATTGGTATAGAAAAATAATAACAGAAAATTTCCACGTCCAATCCAATTTTAAAATCGTTTTTGCTACGATTTTTAAAATGAAAAAACATAGAAAATAATATTACAAAGCTGTTTGTTGGTCTTCGAACGACGGAAAAGGCTCTCGCTGTCAGTTTCTTGATTAAAGCCTTCAGAAAGTACGAGCATTAATCCATTACTTTTTCTGACTTTACAAAGAGGTGAGGAGCACTGTTCGCTTGAGTGCATTGGCACGTTATGAGTTGACACAAAATAAACAAATAAAATGGGTTAAGGCTGCTCTTTTACGTCAGTTAAACATAACATACATGCTAATATTATATATGTATATATTTGTACGTTTCATATCTCTATCGTGCAAAAACGGACGAATGAATGAGAATGAAATTTGACGCACTGAATGTTTATTATATTTATTAAAATATAGAATTGCTTAAAAAGATTATATATACATTTATTTTTAACGACAATAAATATTTGAATGTTTTTAAATTCAATTTTAGAATGCGGAGCTTTATTTACGAATCTTTGTCGACATGTTACATCTTCGTCATTTTTTATTTATATGAAAGCCTTTAGTAAATATAACAGAAATGTAATTAGAGAAATGTTAATTATAGCGGAGGTACACGCGGGATTAAGTAAACATCGCGCTAAGACTGTTATGAGCTAAATAGTATCCCAAGTTGTTTTGTTTATTTGTTATGTATTGTTATTTAAAGGATATAGTTAATTTAAAATTATATATTATCAAAATTAAGGACATAAAATTGCGAAGAAGTTTTTCGCGTGCGTAGAATGCTATTAAACGCTAGTTGAAATTTGAAACTATAGTTTATTTTGAAAATCATTGTCTATTTATATTCACTATTCTTAGATGCTTATAATGTATTTGACAACAACATATCCTAATTCGTTTCTATGATCTGGGAGGCTGGTAGAGGCGTTGACTATAAGATAGGTCTTATCTTATGAAAGATTAAGTCTTAAAAATAGGGTTAGATAAAAAAAAACAATAGACGTTTTCAATGTTCCGTTCAAGTTCAGCACTGAAACGTACATTGGTACATTATTATACACATGTCAATTCATTATTTCTTAAAATATTTTGAAAGTGAACTGTCGTTTATAATTTAAAATAACCAATCGAATGAACAACATTCATGTATTAATTTCATTAATCTTTATTGTAAACACCTAATAAAAAATAAATACAACGGGCGGACTTAATGCCATTTGCCATTCTCTCCCAGTCAAAGTTTTATCTAACAAGTAAAAACAATTTTATATAAAACCTATCATTTAAAATATTCTACAAAATCTCTTAAATATGCTCTTGTATTTTCGTATTATATCACGGATTGTACTGGAGAGATCTGTTCTGAAATCGGAGAGAACGGTAACATTATATTGTCTATATCTTATTGGTATTGTTGTTGTTATTGCAGATTATTGTTTTGCATTATTAGATATGATCTATTATAAAGTTGAAATTATAATTTTATAATATATAATTTAAAACCGTTTCGATTTCAATGAATTTATTATTAAAGGAATTCCTTCATCAGTAATTACCAATAATTATCACGGATTTCATTATAATGAACAGACTTACTAAAAGTTATAACAAAGAAAGTTGTACTGCTACAGAAATCATATGAAAAGAAAATACTCACTCAATAAAGTGCTGTTAGATAATATTACCAAGTAAATTATGAAATACTATTTGAGAATTTTTATTCTTTTCTCCACGAACTATTTATTAGTTTAGATGTTTCAATTTATTTCATAATGTTTTTTTTTCACATAAAATCACATTCATGAAACCATATTTTTTAAAAGGTAAAAATATTATAAAATTTATTATACTTTTTTAAATAGATAAAAAGTAGAAAATTAGTGGAAAACTTAATTTTTAACAGCAAAACTCTACACTACATCGTTTTATCATTAAAAATTAAGTTATCTATTGTTATCTGTTATTTGTTTATCTTTACAAAAATATGATATAAATGAAATAAACAAAAGGTAATTTTCAGATTAACTTCTCATTCATGTTATCGTTATTTCGCCCCATATTAGAAATTATAGCAGAGTTTTTATATTGAACGCAAGAAGAAATTGAAGAAATAGCTTTCAGGAAAAATAATTCAAATTGATTTCACCTTTGTCGAGAAAATACTATCTGGAATAAACTTTTGTAAAATATTACATCGACATAACCTTACTACAAAATATGGTTCAGATTTTGATACAATATTCTTGTACTATAAGAGTCGTCTTAGCTAAGTGTAGTGCTATTTTAGTGCTAGTCTTGACGAATTATTTGGTTTATTATTTATTTGGTACACTGTATATATATTTTAATAAATAGTCCATGGAACACTATTAATGTAAACAAATATGTTTTATAAAAAAAAAATATCAAAATGTGTGTAACGAATAAAAATGCATTTTTTATGAAGTGATATAATATTACTAACATTTATACATACACATTAAATAAAGCCTCAGCAAAAAATATATATTTTATTCGAAATAGCCACCTTGGGCTTATATACAGGCCTTTAATCTGCCGGGCCACGAATCTATGGATTTATGCACTGTTCTCTAGATTTTGACAGAGGAAATGAGGTTGTTTCTATTGATAGTACGGTATACGAACATACGGCTCATACCAAGCTTTTGAAGTGTCTGGAATATGACCGACGGTTAGAGACGAACACAGTTCATGATTCATCAATATTTATCCTAAAAACTGAATGTTTTTAGTCTAGTATAACATGCAACTTATATTTCCTTTAGAAGAATTGCTATTTCTTCTTCATCTTCATTGTAGCGTTTATCCTGGCCTTAGCCAGTATCCGCTTTCCTAGTTAAATGATACCACTTATCTTATCTCTGTCTTCCGCATCTTGCTAAGATAGAGATAAGATAAGTGTTCACGTGGATAAATTTTTCGAAATCAATCGTCGCTTTTAGGCCGGTCCCCGAGGTCTTTAACCAGTTACAGAAATATTTCTAGTGATGTATTTAAAATATTTGAGTCAAGGTAAAATAACATTTTTATTAAATATGCGCTTATGAATGTACCCAAATTTAATTGATAGTATTATATCCTACGCGTGAGTACTAAGAGTATTAAAATAACAAAGGAAAATTCTTCTATTAAAATTCGTCCAGTTTTTTATCGTTTTAAATAAGATGATAAGCATTTCCTTCATAACCTATTGCTCTTAATTAGTTATTTTATCCCATTTTTGCTCTTACGTAAAAAACAGCCCCTGGACCATTAATCATTTTGCTTCATTAAAATTAAAAACATTCTTAACTTGGCGGTAGATTTGGGGCTTTAAACGATTAATCCTTTGATAATTGAATAACAGCTTCCCCAGTCTTATAAAATGCAAACTTTACAACTGATTAACCATTGGCTGTACGATTTAATTGCCACTGGGCATAAATCGCGCGTAACGACGTCAAATTACGTAAAAAATTAATAACTAACTTCTCTATGCGGTTTACCCACGTAACATTTTTTCACTCGTTTCAAAATCCATCGTATATGTTAATCCAAGTGATACATTATATGTGTATTACATTTATCCTTATTCCGTTATCCGGTTTTTGGTCAGCGTTAACAAACTTGTAAACATACAAGCTTTAACATTCAAAACATGAGTATGGATTATTTCCAAGAGTTACGCGAATATTCCACATTTTAAATTATACAACTTTACGGATTTTCTCGCAGTTTTTTTTTATTTTATCGTCTGTCGTTTCAAAACCTTTACAGCGTTCATTGTCACATTTAAGACTGAGTCATTTGATATTACTTTTCTCTATGGGTGTTTGATGTCCTGATGTCACTTGACAAACCTTCAGTATAAATATTAATTTTTAGTCCGATATACGCAGTAATTATTTTTTGTTATATAGGTCTGACAGTGTTGTGCTTGTTTCTTGACTTTAATTTATTTATAATTGGATCCCAAGCAGGTGGTAGCGTCCAACCATCCTCTCTATTTAAATGTGGATGTTTTATTTAGCC
>JAOCPS010176266.1:0-14366 GCA_025505425.1 Graphium colonna
TAATGCAAATTTTAAAGATATATTGTTCTCATTTAGTTTCTTAGTTACAATGGATATATATGACATCACGAGAGGACTGAGAAAACTATCCGTCGCAATTTTTTATTAGAATTCCCAAAATTTCTATAACATCGGAATTATGTCCCTACTACCTACTAAGATGGCAAAAAGTAATCGAATAAAGTGGCATCTACATACTTTAGTTAAATGAACATAAACTTTATTTTTTAAAAAAAATATACAAAACGCGAAAAAACTATTTCTCCAATCCAATAAGAAATATACATATGCATAAAAAATGATAAACAAGCTGAAAAAATTAGAAATCCTTACTTTTAATCAGGTTATATACTTAAGGTTACATAATATTTTTTACAATATTTGAATTAGTATTGTTGTTTGGAAATATAAAATAATATAATTTTAGTAATCGTTATTGACGACAAACCGTTAATGCTAAACTAGTAATGTCAAAAAAAAAAAAAATAACAAACAGCGTTTACACCTATATTAAACAGTTAAGAGTACAGAACCACAGAACACCTCTTATATATGTTACCCGTGCTCGCCCGGGGAAGTCCCACCGCCCTTTATAAAGTCAGCATAAAATTAAGTATACATGACTTTTGGGGATGCCGGATGGCCATGTCTACCCTTTTCTTTTCCTATTCCTATCTACTCCAAGTCCTTAATCCTAACCCAATCCTATCCAGTAAACCTATTCTATCCAATATCCCAGGTTGACAACGCACGTCCATGGCGACGGGATCGCTTACCACCAGGTGGACCGTTTGCTTGTTTGTCTTCCTTTCCTTAAAAAAAACAATATAATTATAATATTCATGGGATAACTTCTTTTATAAGCTTTCCACATTATTCCCCTTTTATAAAAGGTTGTTCTTACACCCGATAACACATCTATTTTCAGGTATACCAGTATAAAAAATTAAAAAATAATAATACAAAAAGAAGTACAGAAATGAAGTAAGGTAAGGTATATGGGTATTTACCAGTGTCACTTTGGACAGTCCTATAAAGATCAGCCTCAGCAAAGTGTTCTGAGGCAAGGGAGCCTCGCAACACAATCTGTATGTCAATGCACGCTCGGACTCAGGAGGCCAGTTGTCAGCTTTGCTGTACACCTCGGCTGGTTCAATGAACATTATCTGCAATAGTAACAACAAATTCACAATAGCTTTATTCAATTCGGAAGTAATATCATTTGCTTATTTATTGTCATAAACTACAAATGGTAAGGGAAGAAAACTACTGACCTGAGAAAAACAAGCACAAGAAACTCAGCGAGACCAAAACTTTTTTATTCAGTATATAACACGCTTTTATTAGCTTGGCACCTTTGAACACTATTTTGACCCACTTTCAGTGGACAGATTTTATTCAAACTTTTCAGGCTTTTCAGGGGCCGATGACATTACAATAATTTCATAAGCATATCCCATTATCCTGACTAGGATCGCCAGGACTTATAATTTTTTACTTTTTAGTTCAATTTCTCATTAAAGCGTGTTTTTTTAGTTTTTTAAACTATATTTCATTTTATAACGAATTGGTACATAACACACAATATGTTTTATTTCAAATAAAAACGTCTGGACCCAGTTCATTACCTAATGTTTGTGTGTTAAACATTATATATATATATATATTATATACAATGTTTAACAAACAAACATTTCTTAAGACTTTTCTGGAAGTTATTAACTGAATTATTTTGAATGTTTTCTAGGATTTTGTTGTAAAAGTGTGTACTTTGTCTCAAGTTTTACTTATTTTCCTCAGTCTTTTACAGGAATATTAATATGTTTGATCCTAGTAATTACATTATGTACATCGTTATATGTTTGTAGACATACATTAAATTTTCAAATATGTACTGAGAATTAACGATTCTTTGATTATAGGTTACGACCCAGGTTATAGCTTGAATAGCTGTTTTAAAGCAACAATTATTTATTTATTAAGGGTTGCCAACTACATACATACAGAGCATTGTGCTGCAAAGGAAAACATTTAACTAAAGGACCATAAAACTACTGCTGGGTTTGCAAGGCCCATGGGCACAGAGTCCTGTGTCACTCTACCTTCTCATTGGTCCAGTTCAGTGAATCCATGGAATGCTGCATTCGTTTGTCTTTAGTCATTAATTGTATGTGAAATAATAGCAATAATTTGCATGGTTACAGACATGCTTTATTTTACTGCATTCATAGTTACAATCATATCTATTTTTTATATTTATATATCAGGATATAATAAGGTCATTTGTTATTTGTACACTAATTACTGCTAAATACTTATTACACGGTAAAGATTTTAGTTTGCTTTTTTAGCTTTTTTATAATGCGGTTACGTTATCTCTACTTAAGAACCACATCTATCCTTGTACAATCGCCTTAATATGGGTCATATTTTGGGTTTAAATAAAAAATTAAATGAAAGTAACTAAAGCAAGTATTATTACAAATGAAAATTAATATACAATATTTAGCTATAGATTTGTTATTTTATGTATTTTACTTTTGTCAAGTAGACAAATTATTGCAGAATGATGGTATGCTGTACTACCTAAAAAATCATTATGATGGATACCTTTTATTCGTAACATTGAATAAGAAATTAAAGATACCTTGCCTAGTTAACTTACGTATAAAAAACATCACCATGCCTTAATGGCATCGGGGCCAGATTAGCTCAGAAAAATGGCAAAAGCAAAGGGAGGCCTATATCCCGTAGCGGGTTCAAAAAGGCTGTTAATGATGATGATACCTTATTAAGAGCGTGCAGGAAATCGTTCCTCGCAGGCCTGTACACAGGTACAGCTGTATCTAGCAGCCATCCCAATGCATGCTGTTGTAACGCACACAGCTGCGAGCGGTATTCGGGAGCGTGCTTGCTGTGCGCGGCGGTCACGAAGCAACAGCAGCAGAACAAATCTGCTAATGATTGGAAAGCTCGCTCGCGGATCTGAAAAATAAGTTAGAGATCAAAATTTGAAATCGCAAAGTTTCATAGTTATTAAATAACGCTGAATAGGGACGACTAGATCGACCTTAAGTTTACTTATTAAACCGCAACTAGTAGTTAGCTAATGCTAACTAGGTAAAAATTAAGCGATTAGATCATGAGATGTTCACTGTCAGGCTAGCGGCAGCAGCGCGTGCGTCTCAGAGCGCTCTCCTTTGACGTCGTTAGTGAATCATCCTGTATATCAGCTAGGAATACCTCAGAGGGTGGCTCGTGCTGCGGCGGCTGCGCCAGCGCGGCGGCCAGCGGCAGCAGCGCGTGCGTCTCGGAGCGCGCGGCGCGCACACACTCGCGCATCATCGCTCGCATCGGCCGCAGGTAGTCCTCCGCGCGGAACAGCAGTTCCTAGACAAAGAACGTTGTTCCACATCACATCATCATACGGCACAGGTCTAGTAAAACGAGAGAAGGGAAAATATATTTGGTATCCAAGAAAGACTCTTGTATGCCTCTTGCACGAGCAAACTATTCCTTTATTGCAAGGTTACAAGTACAAATTTTACGGATGTAAGAACAAATTAGAGTTCAAGTAGGTCTCTTAGCATGAAAACTGTGCTACACTGCAGTGCCATTGTTACTTCATTAAACACTGCAGCTGAAATAGCACATTTCGGCATAACATCCTTCCACAGCTTTGGCGACACTTATACGGTCGTGGCCGCCCGAGGAAGTACCACCGCTCTTTATAAAGTCGGCATAAAATAAAGTATTCATGACTTTCTGGGTTGCCGGATAATCACTCCGTCCCTTTTCTTTTCCCACTTCTTTCCCCTACTAATCCTTTATATGTTCTCGATCCGACCTATTCACTTAACCTGTTTTATACAATTTCCTTGGTTGACAATGCACAGGAAATCTTCGGATGTTGTGTGTGTCCATAGGCGCCGGTATCACTTAACATCAGGTGAACCGTCTGCTCGTTTGTCATCGTTTCTATAAAAAAATGCACCCGTAATGTTACCTGATAGGTCTCCGCGATGGCGGCGGGCACAAGCTGCGGCTGCGCGTGGATGAGCGCCGCCAGCACCGCCATGTTGTTCGGCGACCGCGCGTTCGACAGCTCGTTGTAGATCGTGTGCGTCACCACGCTACGCAGCAGTGCCGGGCTCTCTGACACCATCTCTCTGTCGTACCAATATTATACAGGGTCACTGGTGGGTCACTTTCAATATTCAAGAACGTTTTATGTGGGGATCATATATGAAGAATAAGAATATTAACAAAAATAAATGTTGATCCACTACTGAGCAACGCACTCGCAACATCTGAAGAGTTGCGAGTGGATTTAATGGGTTTATTGGATTGGATGAGGAAGGATTAGGAGAGGAAAGGAGTGAGAAAAGAAAAGGGTAGACATGGACATCTGACGTCCCCAAAAGTCATATATACTTTATGTTATGCCGACGATAAAGAGCGGTGGTACTTCCCCGTTCTTTATCTTACCTTAGGCACGACTGGTAGGCCACCTGCAGCGGCTTGGTTTTCAGGCGCATCCTGGCCAGCTGTGCTAGCACCTCGTGGTCGCGCACCGCGCTGGGCCCCGAGGCAGCCGCGTTGGCGCACACGTGTGCCAACAGCTCCTGCGCAGCGCGCCACAACTTGCCCGAGTGCAGCCACGCCTCGAGGCGCGAGGCGGCTATCATCCGAATCTGCGACCAATCAAGATTCCAGGTGGTTGAGCATAATATTTTATACAGTATGACTTTTAATACTCGAGGGCCTTATGAGTATCATATATTATACATACAGTTAGAATTTGTGATGTCATTAATGATTCCATACATATTACGAACTTTATTTTTTTTTTTTTTGAAAAAGCATTTCGCATAAATTTGATTCAGATCACATTCGGAATCAGATGCTTTCACTCTTTAAAATTACCAACAATATATAGTAACATGTACCTCGGGAAATCCACATGTAGCTGAGAGTAATTTGAGGAAGCCTTTTCCAATTGTATCTGGTGCAGTGCGGCGCTGTATCTGATCCTTAATAGCTTCTAACACCAAAGCTTCTACTGTTTCATAACTACTTGTGTACCTGTTAAATTTGTATTTTATCAAAAAACTGAGCTAAACTTTAAAAAAATATTATGCGCCTATTTTAAATAATAACCTCTTCATGCGGTTTCATTTGTATAATTTTAAATTTGCTGAATTGCTAACTCCTCTTCATTTGTATAATTTTTAAATTAGCTGCTAGCCTCTCATTATTTGTATAATTTTTAGTTTTACTTAATTTTTATCCATAATTTGCATGCTTGCAAAGCAAACATCCTAAAATACATACTTAAGCATTTATTATTATATTTATTAACCCATCAACTCCCAGCTACATCAAGCGATGTCACTAAAACAATGGTACTTCCCTCCCAGTTTCATCAGACGATGTCATGAGCTCCAACTCTTATTTCAGTGTAACAAAGTCGATTTTAGATTGCAAGCTGGGTGTCTATTGTTTCTTTGTGAAATTTAACTCAAAATAGGCTAAAAAGTTGGGAAGGACTGTTGTTTAGTGACATTGCATGCTGACCGTCAAAATAGAAATATTTAAAACAATAAACATGGATAGAAATTACCTGGGAAATACGGAGTACTCTAGCTCAGTGTTGTCCGTGTCTTCATCAGTACTGCCCATCAGAGGAGATCCAGACCCTGATGGTGACATTGTACCTATCAATAAAATTTACAGAAAACAAAAAACTTATAAAAAGAAAAAAAATAAAAGGGGTAAAATAAATAAAAAATTATATAGCATAAAGAAAAAAACAAAAAGAATAAAACTTTAGGCACCACTGAAGTGTGTTAAGCACTTTATGAATCTACTGTTATTATTTGCAAATATTTTTTTTTCGATATAGAAAATTAATTAGTCAAACACATTTTAAGCGAAATTATTGGGAAACAACAACACGAGAAAAAAACATATTTCCTAATTAATAAAGAGCTCCACCTTTACTGATGACCCTATCACAACTTCTGTACTAAAACTAACCTAACCTAGACAGACTAAAGTAAATAAGTTAATTGATTTTGCAAATTAACACACAAATACAAAAAATAAATTAGAAGTAGCAGGCAATAACAAAGAAATCGAAAAAAAAATTACATCTCATAAATAAGCAAATTTACAATTCTATAAGACCATTTAATTCGCAATATTCCGCGAAAAAATCCTCTGACAACCTACAAGCAAATATATGAGCGCATGCATAAGCATGCGTTAGGCACGCCTAATATTGCTAATTAAATGGTCTTATAGAATTGTATACAATGGATTTCCACAAAGTAACGCCTGATTCTATTAATTATATAAGCAACTTTATAAAGTCGGCATAAAATAAAGTATGCATGACTTTTGGGGATGCCGGATGGCCATTTCTGCACTTCTCTCTTCCCACTCCTTTCCCCTACAAATCCTTAATCCTCATCTTAACCAATAAACCTATTGTATCCAATTTCCCAGCTTGACAACACACTCACGATTCTCCGGATGTTGCGTTTGTCTATGGGCAACAGGATCGCTTACCATCAGGTGAACCGTTTGCTCGTTTGTCTTCCTTTCTATAAAAAAAAACATTCTCTATTTATTAAAACTATTTGAGAGTAAAAATCATAATCGAAAGGATCTCAGAAAATTGCCTTATTTTCTTGTATACTAAGCATTTTCCAAAAATTTAGCTATACAAGTACCTAATCAATTAATTTATTGAGCAAAAAAAAATCTATTAAGCAAAAAAAAATACAAGCCAAAATAGGTGTAGACGTTGTAACAAATTACCATATAAAATGGTTCATCTCACAATGAAATATCTACAACATAAGAGCTGTTGGTGCATGATTGGAATGGGTACATTGTTAAAGAAAAAATGGTAACATTTCAAGGAATGCACTATAACACATAATGTAAATAATAATAATACAAAATATTGCATAATATTTCTAATTAATAAAACATATTAAAATTCTTAAAACAATTTACTTTTAACTGTTTGTAAAATATAATAAAAATACCTAGAGTATTATCAGAAGGTATTAGATGTGGTGGTGGCTGCTTTGTATTGAAAGCAGTGACGATGTTTTCAACCAGACACTTGCACCAAGAGCAATCAACCCACCAACGCTCATTTAATGCATCTTCTATGTATACCTACAAATTACATTAAGAATGATTAAATATAATAGGTATACAGGGTGAATGGTGAGTCACTTTCAATACTTGAAGATGTATGAGCGGAGCATATATGAAGAATAAAAATATTATTAAAAATAAATGTAAATTTACTCCTGACTAAACATAATTAAAAGATTAATAATAAATGACACAACACAAGCTTATCCTAGTAGACTAGATGAAGCCTGAGTGAGGTGGAAGGTTAGTGGGCTCTCTTAGAGTCCATTACCTATTCCAAGCTAAAACTTAGAAATAAAATATTAAACTGAATTGAGAACTTCCACACTATTTAGTCAGTTGAATATTTTGTATGTATAAAATATCTATAATACCAAATTTTAAGACACTGGTAAAAATTGTTTTTTTTACTTTATGGAAATAATAATTAGGCTTATATAAAGAATTAAATAGGTAGGTTTCCACATATTTCAATTTGGAATATTAAATCTGAAATTCAGTCTTTTTAATGAATAATAAACAGTTTGGAGAATGCTGATGATTGATCTAAAGCTATAGTTTGTATTTATTAAATTAGTATTACATCTAAACATACCTTAATAAATGTTTCGGGCCAATTAGTACTATCTTTATGGCCAGCATAGAGCATATTACAAGCTAATACAAACACAAGAGGATTGCCTTTGCTTTTGAATGCTGCACCTTGTTCTCTTTTCAACAATGTGCACAGACTCTGTGTGACAGTCTCATGAGCAAACATATTTGGCCTTATTTTTGTGAGATACAACATGCTCATACAGAGTATGATATCAGGTTTTGACCGCTGTGATTTAAGAAGGCGAATTGAGCCTGTTAATAGGCCTAACTGCAAAAGAAAAATAAACTTTGTTATAATAAAGGTTACTGCATTTATTTTACTTAAAACCAACTATAACTAGTGAAACGTAAATACCAGCTTATCAGAATTATGAGTGTCCAACGCCTGAAGCACATTTGTTACTAGATCTATAGGCTCTACATCCAGAGAGGTCCCCCCAACTGTTTCAGCTGGTGAACCTATTCGAGACCTTTTACTTGGAGGTTGATTACCAAATCCAGATGATTCACGTTTTCGCTCCACACCTGTACATGTATAGATAAATAGTATTTTTAACACATTTATAAATAAATAGTACAAGCTAAATGATGCAATATATATTACTGTACCCACCACTTGAAGATGGTTTGTGTATACTTCTCTTTTCTGAATCCCTGGATACGACCACCGTTGACTTGCTACCAAGAGCGAAAATATCCTGAGGATGCTGCGGAGCTTTACTTTTGCCCCCACGGCCCGTTGATGACATTTTACCTCTTTCCATCTTAATGCTAAACAGGTATCTATTAACTTCAGTAAGTCAGATGTACCATTGCCAAAAAGATGGAACTTATAAAATATTAAAACCGCAATAACGAGTACACCGATTCACAACACAAACATACGAACAAATGACATGACTGAATTGACAATCGACTGACAGTGGCATATATCTGACAGATTCTCGAATTCCATAGATAATTAATCATAGAGTAGCTAATATAAATTATACAAATTAACATTATTTTTGAACTGAAAGTTGTATCATGATGCCTGAATACAGAAATTAAGTGTATGCAGCTGTAGGACTACGGATTATGCTATGATGTCTGTTCTACAGTAAAATGGGGTGGAAAGACTTATTTTAACGCCTATTTTCTGTATTTATCACGTCTCATGTAAAGCTAAAATTTTGTTTTTTTAAAACGGCAATCTTGCACCTATGCTGGTATAATTTATCGAGTAACAAATATACCTTTAATATTTTTACTTGACTACAAAAAACAAAAAGAATCTTACAAAAATAAAACAAATAGAACAAAAAAAGGCAATATGTAAGCAAAGACAAGAAATTCCGAAAAAAGGGCACAAAAATACCACGTCCTCACAGGACACAGGAAAATACCACGTCCTCACAGGACACAGGCGTGAAGTAGGAGCTCCTTCCTTGAGAACTCCTGCATTACGCCGGTCAGTGCAGGTGGCTGGTTGCCTATTCCCTTTCCCCTCCCCCCAATGACAGCGGTAACCAAAGAGCAATTACCCCAGAGGGGTACAAGAAACTGGATAATCCTTCACTGGGCACCCACGGTCATTTAGCGTGGATGCTCAGGTAGCCCCACGTATTCTGGGGGGGCCTTACTGCTCTTCACTGCCCGAGGCAAACGACGCAAGAACACTTCGGCACCCCCTTCCACCCTAGCTATGGACTACTGTAACATCAGGAGATTACACCCAAACCTAAATGCCATCCACCACCACCTTGAGCCGGCAAGGCCGGCCTTGCTCTTTTTGACCGAGACTCAGATATTCTCTCCGGCAGACACCTCCTATCTCGGTTACCCGGGGTACAAACTAGAATAGTCATTTGTGCCCCGAGCAGGAGTTTGTGCGTAGGAGTCTGAGAGGATATCTCCTCTTGACGTCTCGGCAGATTTGACCTGGGACCTGTCCACACCATGGTTGCGCATTGATAGTGACCACCACCCTCGCGTCTATGCGTGCCTGTACAGGTCCCATAGCGGTGATACCGAAACAGACCGACTCCATGACCATGTCCAAATGGCTACAGACTCCGTGTTGCAGCAGATCCCCTCCAAAGAGATCTGATTCTCGGCGAATTCAACGCCCACCACCAGCACCACTAATCATGCGGGGGGATCTGTTCACGACTTTGCCGTGGCGTATGATCTGACTCAGAAGTTTACATCTTCTACATATATTTAGGACGTTAAAGACTTTTCTGTTTAAAGTGAATAAATAGTTTAAATTGTAGTTAAAAATCTTAGTGACTGTTCTGAAACAATAACAAAATTATAAAAACATTTAAAAGTGCATTTTTTGAACAATATTAGAAATCTATCAACTGCAAAAAAAATCTTAGTTTAAAAATTAAGGTATATTACAAAAAAATAAAGTCCCACCGTCATCGGTTTAAAAACAAAAGATTGACCTTTGGACTTAATAACTTATAAATTAGTAGCATAATAAAAAAAAACCAGCCTATTTATATTTCGACTAGTAAGAAAGGAGCTCTACGGTGTAGCGAATAAGAGTCCCGCTTCTATTTAAGAACACAGTTGGTCGAGGGATCAAACCCACGGAATCAAACAACACTTGTTGTGAATTATTATCTGAATATTTCTTAAAGCATTTTATATAGTTGGGAGGTTCGAACAAAAACATACAAATTTAAACATAAAAATTAGAAATAGAATACGAGTATACAGCACAGAAAAATTGGTTCACAATTCTTCAAGTGACATACTTCCACCTATTTAAAGATAATATTTTAAATATACTACGTTACTTAGTGAAAATATAAAACAGTAGAAAAGTAAACTTGTGTCAACACAGTAAATTTTAGACGCCGCCTACCGTCTTTAATTGAAAAAACTCAAACCAATCTTATTTTCACTTTTGTATATGAAGAAAACAAAAAAATGCCATTTATTACCACTAGGCTACACTACGGCGCCTTCCATAATAGAAACGCCAGCCAAGACCTTTCGGAATCAATAATATTGGAAACTAGTACGGGAGGCGGCCACTAGAAGGCACTCAACATGGAAGAAGTTTTGAATGAAATGTTTTGAAAAAAGACAATAAAAAAAGAATTAGACAAACAGAAAAAGAAATACGAGAAACAGGAAAAAATGTCACGAAAACAATCTCAGCAAACAAAAACAAAGTGCTCGAAGAAAACTTTATGTATTGGGAAGAAAAACATGAAAATTTGAAAGAACTAGTCGAAAACCAGCACAAACGAATTCACTTCATAGAAAAAGAGGTACGTATAAGAAATATCGTTTTTTTTAGTATCGAGGAATCAGAAATTTCTTACGAAAAATTTAGAAAAGAACATCATAAAATGGTTTGACCAATATCTATCCATCAAATTAATGCATATTGATGTACAAGAAATGAAAAGAGTGGGAAGAAAAGGAATATACCCGCGTCCAATAATAGTAACGTTCACTACTCCAGGTATCAAAATTAAAATCTGGAAACAAAGACATTTATTGAAAGACTCCCTTCACTATTTAAAAGAAGATTATCCAAAGTATGTATTAGAAAAGAGGAAGGAAGTTTTCGAGCAAGTTAAACTTCTTAGTCAATAAAAAGAAGCGCAACACAAACTCAAGTCAACATAAGTCAGCATTGCGACCAAGGCCCTCCTCATACATAGGGGAAAGACGCAAAGACACATTAATAAAAACTTATATCTTCCAACTCGGCCGGTCATCGTGTAAGATAAAAACCAAAACCCTCCAAAAGACACTACAGCACAATTAGCACAGTCAAACAATAAACTAATGATTGCAACGTACAATTTTCATACTCTATCGTCATTTGATCGCTTATTAGAACTTGAATACGCAATTAAAGATGTCAAATACGATGTAATTGGTATTTCGGAAATGAGAAAACTAGAAACCACAATAGAGGAATACGAAGACTTTATACTTTGCAACATCGGTGAAACACCTGGTACACATGGAGTAGGATTCCTAGTAAAGAAAAGTCTCAAAATTAATATAACAAGTAGTATATACAAGGTCAAAAGATATCTCTTACACAAGTTTATGAACCAACAGAAGCAGCGAGTGAACAAGTGATTGGTAAATTTTACAACACAATCAATAAAGCCCTGGAATCAACGTACAAAACCACTATACTAATGGGTGACTATCTTAGCTGCACCATTAACTGATTTGTATCTCTTGGTTTTGTAATACTCTAAAACTCTATTACAATGGTCAAAAACTAACGTAGTTCTAACATATAAAAAGGGTGACCCAAAAGACATAAGGAACTATAGACCAATTAGTTTGCTACCAAGTATCTATAAATTATTCTCCAATATTATAAATACAAGAATTAGTATCACCTTAGAAAGAATGCAACCTATAGAACAAGCCGGCTTCAATGAACGGATGTTCCACAGTTGACTACATTCATACATTGGAATTAATTATAAAAAAGTATCATGAGAAACAAATACCTCTTTATTTATCATTCATAGACTACTAAAAAGCATTTGATATGGTTTCACATATAAGTATATGGGTCTATATTTTGTAATATTTTTTCACGGTTGGACAGAACATAGTCTATCTCATTTTTGCATTTTCCATTTGGTGATCCTCCATGTCCATCTTTGCTTTGTTTTTACTTGAAGTATGTATTCATAATATTTAGTTTATGTTGGATTGCAAAATTTATTAATCTTTGTCCTCTGTCATTTCTTTCGCTGTATTCGTGCTTTTTAGTAACTAAGTATTCATTCGCTTTGGAATTACTTATCTAGCATCAAAGTCACCCATTAGTTTAGTAGTTTTGAACGTTAATTCCGTGGCATTATTGATTGTGTTGTTAAACTTACCAATCACTTGTTCACTCGCTGCTTCTAGCTTCGACAGGAAAAACAAGAACCTAGAAATATAAAGAACAGTACACCTGACATGGAACAAGTATTGGAGTCTTAAGGATATTTTTAAAAGTATCATGCCAGTCTCTATTAAAACAAAAATAATGAATTCGAGCTTGATACCATGTCTATTATACTGTTGCCAAACATAGAAGTTTACCGCTGATATGAAAAATAAGATAATTGTCTGCCAGAGAGGACAGGCCATGTAGCGATGCTAACCGACCAGAAATGGATGAAAACAATAAAGTTCTGGAACGACCCGCTGGGGAAAAGAACCGGAGGAAAACCCATCATACGATGGGAAGATAAAACAAAAGTAGTAGAGGGACCAGACTGGAGGACAGTAGCTCAGGACAGAGCCAAATGGACATCATTGGAGGAGGCCTTCACCTACTTGGGGGTTCTTGCAGAATTAAAAGAAAAATTAAGTAATATAATTTTAAGTAACATAAGCAAAACTTTAATTCAAATAAATACTAAAAGTTAACAACACAATGTAACGATAATTTGCTAGAAATCAATGTAAAATAATTATTTTTACTGATACTGCTAAGTATCCAATAACTGCTAAATAATGTAATTATCTGTTTAATTAGTAAGAAAACAGCAAATTCAAATCTTTACTTAGTTCACATTATTAACTCGCTTACATTTTCAGGAACTATTTTAATTATGATAATCTGTAAAGAAGCATAAAATCAAACAAAGAAAGTTGTTATAATTCTAACAGGGAGTTTTTCCTTAAGTGATCATGCAATAGGTTAGTCAATGCAGGTGGCCGGTTGCCCATCCCCTCAACTACAAATCGATGTCTAACTACAGACCGATTGCCATTACCTCCGGGTTCTCAAAAATATTGTCATTAATCAACGGCCAACTCCTCAACTACTTTGAGGATCACAAGCTGATCAGCTGGTGATATACTTGTGTATCTGAACCCTGACCTGATCTGACGTGAGCAAGAGGGAGACTTTGGCGGTTAGCAAAGGCCACCGATTGGATATGGCAAAAAGCACTTTTATCCAATTCCACATCCTACGGACTACCTGAGAATTTATGTGACTTGATAATCAGCTTCCTTGCAGATCGGAGCATCAATGTCAACAAAGACAGTAAACGCTGGTGTCGTACAAGACTTCGTGCTATCTCCTACATTGTTCTTTGTGCATATTAATAATTTGTTGCGCATTGGCAACATTCATTGTTATGCACATGATAGTACAGTACACACCTTTTATACCAGCTGGGTAAATATTTCTCTACCGGGTCAACAAGTACCGGAACAAACTTAATCCAGACTTAAGTTTGTTCCGGCACTTGTTGGTCGAGACTTTGCTCAGCAACATCCCGATGATTTCAGTAAGCAAAGATTCATGATTATTTTCACACAAAATAGTAAAACCAACTTCAAACGCCTCAGAAGTGAACTAACCTGAAATAATTGTCACTTTTTTTTTAAAATGAAACTGTATAAAATCAATTCATAAGCCATTTTAATTAAATGAATCTGGGACTACCTATTTACTATATTCTTTCAAATAATTATTTTGAAAATCCGTTCATAATTTATGGTCCGGTGTCATGCAGGCAAACGACAACAATATATTTTAAATAAAACAACTTTACGGATTTTATCGCGGTTTATTTTTAAATTTTATCACCCGACGTTTCGAACCCTTT
>JAOCPS010176373.1:0-14365 GCA_025505425.1 Graphium colonna
CCCCCCCCCCCCCCCCCCCCCCCCCCCCCCCCCCCCCCCCCCCCCCCCACCACCCCACCCCCCCCGGCCGGGGCCGCCACTAATTTTAACTTTTTTATTAGGATATCTTGAGACTGGAGGGTTCGATCTACATGGTTCCAGGCAGTGTTCATTGCATTTTAAGAGTCCTTTCCAATGATACTCCACACGATGAGATAAAATTCAATATTTTTTTGTGTGGGAGGGGTGGTGAAAAAAAATATATTTTTATATAATTTTAAAAAACAATTTTTGGATTTTCAATATACAACCTGTGCACAAACGGCTTAGTACGAGCTCGACGGACAGACGGACAGACATGACGAAATTATAAGGGTTCTTAGTGGACTACGGAACCCTAAAAAGTGCAAGTATGTACATGTAATCTTAATAATGTTCGATAAGAAATTTTCAATAACATTTTTCCATTTTAAAAGTACAGAGCACAATACCTAAAAATAAAATTAACTCTTTCAACCTTAACGTACAATGACCCCGCATATGCAGAACAAAAGTCATCTTGATCTCAAAAATATTTCCGTACCTTTTAAGAGAGCTTAAAATAATTTTAAAATAAGTTTTAACGTGTTTCATCTGAAATGATAATTACGTTTTCTTTGTATTTATAATACATTTTTGAACATAAAATTTTTACACATTTATAGGCATAGCGTGCTAAAATTTAGACAGGCATACATATATTTGCCCAAAAATTTTGACTTTCTTCGATAGTCGGGATATAAAAGTATCATTAAATTTCTGACACCAGCATTACTATAGACAGAACATTCAAGTAAAATGCAACCTGCTCGCATCATAATACGTAGAGCTCTCGTCTTTCCACATCAAAGTCGTTTACCCCAACGACCCGCCGACGACCGGCTACGACCTGACGACCTGAGACGAGTTGCGAAATGGTCAACAGTCTATGTCATTTCAAGGAGCGAGTCACACGACCGTGGGACCACGTGCGACCACATGACTCCTCGGAATCCGAAATCCGACCTCATCGCCGCCAAATGAGTCACGCAGCGTAGCGTAACTTCATTGACGTTTCGCGCCAAATTATCGTTTCCCGCCAAAGCGCGAATCGATAATCGAATGTCGATTCTATGCGTACAACACTACGCCGTGCAAGATGGCTGCAAACGCATCTGGAAGTTTGTGGTGTTGCCAGCTAATTTTCTTTTTAACGCGAACTAACCGCGAAAAACATTTCACAGTTAAGGAGTTGTGTTCGATTGAGTCGGGGAAACGATAAAGTTGTTTTCGACGCGGTGCCGCGCCGTCTGTCGCTAAATCTCAGAAACGATGCTTAGAAGTGTCCCATTGTTCGAGAAGCGAGTTGGATTGCTTATAAATAACTTAGAGCGTGAAAAACAAGGCTCTAATTATAGAAAGTCGATGACGGACATTAAAGTTATAAAGAAAAAAAAAAATTTTTTTCCTTTGCGGAACTAAAAATTGATCACTCTGCAAAATAATTAATACGAAAAACAAATATTTAGTTTTTTAATTAAAGAAAATAATGTAATCTAAAATTTAAAATAATGTGGAATATCCACATTATTTTTTACAGTATAATATTTGAGAAGAAAAAAATTATAATGAAGATATTGATTGTGCTTTAATTTGAAATTTTAATACTTATTTAAAAAAAAAAGAATGACACATGAAGCAATCCGATGTTCAGTCCCCATGATGTCACATGCAATAAATAACAACATAATATTAATAATCTATTAAATGGACAGTGTGTATTTCTTATCATGATCAATATCATATCAAGGATGGATTCTAACCTAATTATACATCAAGTAGGCACTTTAGTATGTGCCTAGTAGGTACCTATGTACGTTCGTACATCGGGGTAGTCAGAGAGATTGGAGCGCTACGAATCTCTATCCTGGCATACCTTGTACGTATGTTGTGTTTTTACTTATTGCCTACCAGATAGGTTTATAGGTTTATAAATTTTATTTTGCCTTCGACTCCATACATTTTGTAAGGACTACTGTAAGAACATAAGTTAGTCGAATCGTATAGTAACAACTTTGTATTATCAGTGGCGAAGCTAGAACACTAAGGGCCCCTGTGCAAAAATAAAATCTGGGCCCCAAACTAAAATGTTTAGGATTCATCAAGTCACGCACTTGAAGACACATTAAAGAGACTTAATACTCGTACATGTATGTGCACGAGTGTTTTTGTAATTGCCTAGGTTCTACAGCTAAAGAAAGATATTAGGAACAATAATATAGGTATTAAACAATAAAACGAAATAGAGTAAAAGGTTTATAAGCGTTTGCATGTTATAGTTTTCGTTGAAAGATATTATACTCGCTTAGAGTATATAATATAAATTATAATATTCTAGAACATAAAGGGGAGGGGCGGAGGGAGGGGAGCTCTTATTTTAACTCATGGCATTTCAAGGTAGATTTTGTTGCATTTCAAGGGACAAGAGGGAGAAGAAAAATATTTTTCCATAATTTTATAATCCAAGTTTTGAATCTTTAAAAAACATCTCTTCACCAATTTTCATGCGTTTAATGTTTTTATTATATTTACCTCCAATGAAAGTGTATCGATCTTATTTTTATGTCAAAAGATCAAAAATTCGTAAAAATATTACCAACTTGTCTTTAAAGTCATTAATGCCGAATCTGTCATAATATTTGAAGGCATCAAGTGTAAAAAGTTGTTTTTTTTTTAAATTCTAAAACATTTATAGCTTTGGTGAAAAGTTTTATGGTAACAACACATAAACAATTATGGTCGATATATGTCATGTAATATATTCTATATTTGGTTGGAAATGTATAAATTTGGTAAAATTCACAATTTGCAAAGCGCCTGTAAAATGTTTATACATATTTTTTATGTATTCATATTTGCTATTAATTTTCCACACGCTTTTGACGCGACGATCAGCCTTACAATTTTAGATCAAATATCGATTGAAAAGTTTATTCGAAATCAAACATATACTACTCTTTTGTCAATAAACAGTGTCTTATAATTTTAAAGGGGCAGTAGCAAAAGTCCAAGTAGCTAAAGTAATTATTTTCATCCCTGTACCCAGTGCCGGATCTACCATTACGCAGAATTAAGCAACTACCTAGGGGCCCCGCATGTTTTAGGGGCCCACGCATCGAGAGAATTTTAAATATTTATGTAAGTGAAAATTTAATTAAAAAAAGGAAAAAAAATAATTATATTAAAATAATGCAACCCATAGAGTATGTGTACATCACTGATAAAAAATCGACTTAGCTACATGCAAATCGTTACAGGACAATCGCTATTTTTATAATTACAGCTATTATCTATTCTAACGAAATAATAAACAAGCGACTTCAATCGTCTCAGAAGTAAGAATTATTTTCATTAAAAAAGAAACGCATAGATTTTTATGAGATAAGTTTACGGGACCAACTTGGAAAACAATTTTGAAAGCCGGTTTATCAAAAGCCGAAATCGAATCGATCGTCAAACTACGTCGACTCGACCTTGTGTGTTGTCATCGCTATGGTATCATCTGTGAACTTTCAAGATCTTTTAAAACATTTTATACGCAAAAACAAAATACCGTAACATATTGTTCATATATAACCATGTGCTTTTTCATAGAAAAATGGACCTTAAGAAATACATATTATGAGTTTGCTAAGATTACTTGGGTCACTATGGCCTTTACCTAAAATATCATATTAAATGTAGTGGATACTTATGAAAGTAAAATTTGTCACGCACATGAAAAGATTGTTCGCAGAATTGCCTAATATATCAATATTGTCATTGGTGTATTTCTTTTTATTTTATTTTGAGCAGATTGTTACCCTCATGTTAAGTGATTCCGTCGCCCATCGACACACGCAACATCCGGAGAGTTGTCAACCTGGGAAATTGGATAAAATTAGTTTAGGATGGGGTCGAGACTATGGGTTTGGAGAGGATAGAATTCGGAATCCCCAAAAGTCGTGCATACTTTATTTTATGCCAAAATGTACTTCCCCTGGCGAGCGCAGCCATAGAAGTGCAGCAAAAGCTGTAAAGGGATGTTAAGCTCTACCACCTTTTCTAGAGTGAATATTTCTCGATCACAGCAGAAGGAATTGAAATATTCTACGCATTGAATTATACGTTTCGTACAAACCTAACAAATAACATTATTATTTTTAGCGAAAAATCAAGGATAAGCCTCCCCATAACGAAATAAGGCAAAATAATTAGAATATTTCGAAATAATTTTCACTGTACTATTAGTTCCTGATTGGTGCGACAAGATCTGTTTAACAATAAATGCACAGTATATACTGCATTTCCTTTTGCATTTTTTTGTAAAACAGATCCTGAAGCGTACCTTTAAAATTTATATAATTTAAAAAGCCCTGTACGAAACAATATGGCAGATGAAAAAATCACTTGTTTTGGTTTGCCGAATACTTCTTTGACATGCTTTTTATATAAATTCTCCTTTAGTACTTTACTGTAAGGTTCGTGGAGGTATTTATGGATGTTCAGTTGAACGGAATTAGTTAGTGTTGAGTAATAAAAAAAAATAAAATTAAAAGACTATACTTAGTAGTGTCGTAGACTGTTGATGTAGATTATTTAGCTTCCTAACGTTATTTATTAAATATCAATTCTTATGATAACTAACCACGCCAGATTTATTTGATTTTCCAATCAGAAAGAAAGTATTTTAATAAATAACCATTTTGACAATGCTTACACGGATGGCGTGGTAAACTAGGTGTACTTATCCAACTGTTATTACATTCCTAAATTGTTCGAAAATCTGTTTCATTTCTTAATACTCGTGTTCTGTCAGCTGATGTCTGTTATTTTTAGGTCTGTGATTACACTTACGGTAGAGGCATAATTCCCTTGTGCAAGGGATCTTTTCATTGTAGGAGAAAATAAAACGTCAGAGGTGTTTTTTAATTAAACAACTTTTAAACGATTTTATCGCGGTTTATTTTTAAATTTTATCACCCGACATTTCGAACCCTACCCTTGACCATGAACGCTGTTAAGGGTTTTTTATTTTAAAAATATCTAATATTCGCGTAAGTCTCAAAAACAAAACATCAGAGGTGTGTCAAAAATATGCGCTGAATTAACTTCTAAATTAATCCTGATCTTTGGGAGTCTGTTTGTACACAGACGAATCACGAATCTTATCGTGGCTAAGAGCACACAAAACGGTTGAAAGATAATTTACGCCTCTTCGCGATGGCTTAGTCAATCAATATCGTCTTTAACGTAGAGACACAAACGACGCAGTATCAGAGCAAAGCAAATGAACAATTTCAATAATCTTAAATTTTCTCTCTTACATTGCTCCTCAAATATGGCAGGCGCTACCGCGTTAAAAATATAATCAATATCTTAACATTAAATTATTGCTGGAAATATTTTAAAGGCGATGTAATAGATTATTTAGCTATAAGTTTATATTAGAAGATAGTTAAATTAAAAAAAACTCAATTTGATGAAAAAAAAATATTAAAGCAAACGATTAAAACTGGTAGAAATTGTGAACATATTACTGGAATGCTGTTATCAAACATGTTTAATGTAACAATGTTGTATCGAATAGGTTATTTCTACGCAATCTGACAAGTGTCTTTAGAAATATGTCAATTCTTGGGGACTACACTCAGACGTCATGGTTAAGGTATTTAGAGTATGATAACGATTATGATATATAATTACGATTCTTTATTTTTAATGGTTCTATAAATATTTTCCTACAAGTAAGGTTTTTTATAGTTCCTTCAGTTGGCGAGTGAAACATATTGTGTGTGTGTGTGTCTCATGGGCATAGGTGAGACCACGGATTACAAGTGGAACAGTAGAGGCCAAACCAAACAAAGTCTCGATTGAAGATGACCCCCGACCTGGGTGACCGATTAGGGCAACCATGCCAGAAATCATCAAAAAAGTAAAATGTCTTGTATTGGAAGATACCCGAGAGAGATATTTACGAGAGATTTTAGAGGCCTGAATGATTCATGTTTACTGTCTACTAGTAATAAATGATGAGTACTTGTGTATGTCGGCGATACTCAGGGGTTTCGTGTTCAAAGTCCATTAAAAAGAATATACTTACAGAAGACAATTTAGCTTTATTTCACACGAATGCCAGAATAAAGTTAACGTTTTTCACAATCTAACTCATATTTATGGGCACTGTAATGACTATAACAATTTCGAATTGAATTTTACTTTGAACGTATGTGTAACGATTTGAAATATTAACTCATAAATAACATATTAAATGTTAAGAAGTCACTTTGATTAACTTCTTCAATCAATGCAGTGTCTAGAAGATGCAGAAGTTAGATAAATAACAGATAAATGATTTCGAATGATTATTTAAACACTAATTATAAAATTGATATTTTTATAGTAATACAATTATCATGTATTGTTTTGCGCCCATACGGCCATTCTGATCCAGCGCGCGAAAGCGCGAAAATAATAATCTTAATCTAAAATATACTTCTTTCTTTTTAGCCGATCTTAGCCAAAACCATTCATAATAAACACGGCTTCACCTATTTCAAGGATTTTTGCCACATTGTGGCATTACCACCATAAGATCAAGCTGCCAGGCATCACTCATTACGGGATCTAGCCACCCGGCATCACCCATTACGGGATCAAGCCAACAAGACCAGGATCAAGGATGCGCATAAGGTGGCTAACCAGTGTTTTGGGAAGTATGTTGTATGGGATGCTTAAATAAATGAAATAGTTAAACACGTTAACATACAGTTTAACAGTTACACACGTTTTGAACAAAGAAATTGAAACAACAGATATCGCTAATGAATCTAAAGTCCATGCAACTGGTACTTAAAATAATAAACACGTATATTAAAACTGGCTAGCACATTTTAAGTGTAATATTGTCAGTTTTTTTGAGAGAATAGAATCTAGGACTGTTATATTTACCAGGATGTTGTTGCTTTCCTACTATATTGCAATGTATTTATTTATTATATCTGTATGACTATGCCTGCACTGTTGTAATAACAGTCTTGGAGATTTTTCTATTTCACGTTCCTTATTCTCAATTTAATGTCACATACCCTATGATATTTAATGTACCTCTGAGAACATCAAACCAAAAGCTTCTGCCTCTGCCTTTACGTCTGCCTCTGCCTGTGCCTCTGCCTAAGTACCTGTAAATACTTTTGGAATAAATGATGATTTGTTGCCTAGGAATGCCTGAGGAAAAAACATATAAATTTTGTGATTCGTATGGAGCTCGGACATTGACGAAGATATGATCGCATTTTATTTACTTGTAAATACTTTTTTTAACTATCAATTAAAAATAACTTGTTATTCCCCATTTACATGTTTACTATTTTAAAACAGAAGTAGACATTTTGTATGATTATTTTCCTATACCGGTCAAATATTGTTTTGTCGATTTTAATTAAAAAGCGCATTCCGCACACTGTTGCTTGTATGCATCGCATTTCGGAATACAAAAAAATTTAAAACTTAGTTTGCTATTAACGAGAATGTCACGGATATACTACTGGGTAGGTATGGGCAATTTCACAGATTTTTTTACTTGCTACCAGTTAAATAACGTTATCTTTGCTTACAACGACAACGTTATTTCACTGATGGCAAGCGAAAAATCAGTGAAATGGCCCATGCCTACTACTGGGGCACCCCGACTCCATGTGGTACTAGTCTGCCCTACCCCTAGAGTGCAATTTAAAAGCGCGGAGCCAGCGACAGGCGACGAACGGGTCTTCTGGCGTAGCACACTTGAAAATAGTAGATTATTAAGAAAAATTGACTATTAAAAAAAACTATAAAAATTATAAGTTGACATTTGATAAAAATTAGCTTTTAATATAGCAAAATGTATAGGAAATGCTTGGTTTATGGGGAAAAAATGAAGTTTGTAATTTCTATGAAGATCGCTATTACTGATTTACGAAATTAGTTATTAAAATAATTTTCTTTCTCAATCTATTAAAAATATGTGCAAGCAATAGCAGCAGATGTCAAGGATGTAACAAATTACCCTTTAAAATATAATAGTGTCTTACAACAGCCATTTAGTTTATTTATATTAGCGCCCTCTACAAATAAATATTATAAACATATTTTTTCACGATATATCACGTCAGAAAATTAGTTATTATAATTATAAATAAAGAGTTTATACATTTTATAATATTGTAGACTAATTAATTTAACTGTTTCTGATATAATACGTGCTTAAAGCACTTGAGTTTATGTTAAGGTTTAAAAAGCTATTATTATGACTAATAATAGCGGAAATAGCTAATTCAAATTAATATGTAATAATATTGTTTGAAATATTATTATTGCATCCCTTTATGCAAATTTTACGTTAAAATTAATTATTTTTATAATATATTTCCTCCACAATTGTCTGATGTAACAAGGCGATTTTTTTAAAAGTTTTATGGAAAAAATAAGTTTAAAATTGTTTTTTTAGTTGGTACTCCTTGTGTGCTAACGCAGTGCCAAGTTTGCATAATAATTCCGCGTTTTTAATTTTGTTTTTTGAATCTCTTATTATTTTCCAGTTTTTTCAAGTTTTCTTTAGTATTATCATACCTTAGTTTATTATTAATTGTTTTTCATAGTTTTCCTTACTTTTTTGGTGTTTCTTGCTAATACTATTATTTTAATATTTCATAATGGCCGAAAGTAGCGGACCTTCTAGTTCTAATGTTAGTGTATGTAATAGTTGTAAGATAATATCAGCTTCATTTTATAAACTTTTTATTGAATCTACTGCTTTGGACGAATGTTCCCTTAATAACTTTCTAGTAAATCATGGTGTGGTAAAAATTGAACGCAATTGTGAAAAGTGCGGGGCAGCGAGTAAAATAAAATACATTTACGTTCGCGCCTTTTTAAGTGCAAAATGTATTCGAATTCAAAAAAAAAAAGAAAGTTAAGTGCAACTATAACGTATCTATTTTTGAAAACATATTTAGCAAAGTGCATGATATCAATAAAATGTGTCATTTCACGTACCAATATTTATATCTGGAAGTGCGCGGCCGCAGCACTGTATTGATCGACGATTTTGTAACTTCTGCAACCACTTACACAGATTGGTCGAGATTACGCGAGGAGGAAATCATAGAGTAAAGTAATATGTTATTATAATGGAGGTAATGATTAGAACCTCCCCCCGATTGGCGGTCCGAATATAACTGTGGAAATTGACGAAGCAAAATTTGGCCGCCGAAAATATAATTGGAGGTGACGTATAGAACAACAAATTTTTTATCCCGGTTCCAAAACGTGATGCGAAAACGCTTATCGATGTTTTAAAACAGTATGTGGAACCGGGGTCTAAAATTCAGTGATTGTTGGTAGGACTATGACAACATTGACAAGCAAGGCTTCCAATATCTCACTGTTAATGTGTCAATCATAATCTGATCTTCGTCGACCCTGCCACCGGCGCCCACACTCAAAATATTGAGTGATTGTGGCGGGACTTACATACAAATGTACCGTAATATGGCCGAAAGGAGGCACACTTTATTGGTTATTTGGCCGAAGCCATATTTAGAACCATGTATAAGAGGGCCGAACGCTTTCACCATTTCTGGAAAGTGGCGGCCATTCTTTACACACCTTTGGAGTAAAATCGTGAGTAAATTTTTTATATTATTTTTTTTAAATGTATGAAACATTTAGCTTTCTTTGACGTTGGCCAAATCATTATTTTAGCATGTTAGCAGTATTGATGAGTAGCCGATGACGACAAAATCAGTGCCAATATGGCAGATTTCAACTGCGTGAATTTACATATTTATTATTTTTTTCGCATTTTTATTATTACTTTTCCGCTATATTTTGGATTACGTCTCATTAGTAAACATTCTCTATCGAATAAAATTATTTGCGAGTAAAAGTCTTAGGTTCAGATATTTGATAAGTTGTATCTCTTTGCCATTAATATAAATAGTTGTAACTACTCAATGAAATTTACATAGATGCATTTAATAAGATCAAATTCGTATTGCAGACCTTTGGCTAAAGTTGAAAGTTGACAATGCCCAAGAGATTTAAGTCCGTTTATTCAATACCTTTGTTTGTTTTTAAGTAAATAGTCATAAAAAACAAATCATAGGCTAAATGCAAACTTCAGACATTATTATATTTATTTAATATCATCATAATCATTAAAGTGTAACAAAAAAGACATGAGATAAGAAATTTTTATATTTTTATCATAATAAAAAAATCATGAGAAGAGCTTTGGGTAAAAGGAAGAATTTTATAAAAAACTTATGCTTTATATCCGATCCGACCGATATTACGGTATACGGTATATGGTTATATGCTTAAATAAACAAACTTGATCGAACATTCCACCCGTGACATTTATTTTTTTGGGTTTGTTCAGAATCTAAACTGAATATTAATCCAGCTAATAAATTATTTTTATGTCAAATTTCATTCAAATGCATTCATCTGTTTATGTGTGATGGAGTAACAAACATCCAAACACATAAATATTCATATTTATTATATTAGTAAAGTTACTAGATTTATGTTATAATTTTTAAAATATTCCATTTGTATTCCCGACCAGGAAACTGGACTTTATTTTCGTGTTTTTGTTGAATTTACGTGCGGTATACGAGGGCGATCAAAAAGTAATGATAATGAGTATAATAAAACAACGATTCTAGTTTAAATTTCATTTATTTTTTTACATAGTCTCCTAACAAGTCGATACATTTAGTCCAACGTTTCTCTAAACCTAAAATACCCTTCAAAAAAAACCTATCTTGGCTATCCCAAAATGTCTCTACAGCAGCCATCACCTCGCTATCGTCCTTAAATTTCTTGCCCCTCAGGTGTTCCTTGAGCCGAGGAAACAAATAAAAGTCGCTGAGGGCTAAATCTGGAGAATATGGGTGTTCGACAAGTTCGAAGTCCGTTTCTCGAATGGCAGCCATGGCAACTTCGGCTTTGTGTGCAGGAGCGTTGTCCTGATGAAACAAGACTTTCGTTTGGAGTTTACCCCATCTTTTTCTTTTATGGCTTCTCGCAGTCGTCTTATTTGATCAGCGAAATAGTCCGCTATAGTAAATCCCTTTTCCAGGTAATCAACCATCATGATTCTCTCAGCATCCCAGAAAACGGACTCCATAACCTCACCCGCCGAGCTCGAGACTTTGAACTTCTTCGGCGTCGGTGAGGATGGCCTTTTCCAAGTCATCGATTGTTGTTTGGTCAGGATCAAAATAATGGATCCATGTTTCGTCCATGGTCACAAATCGAGACGGAAAAATTTCTTGGTCAGCCTGGAACTTTGCAAGATTGGCTTTTTTAAATGTCAAGTCGCTTTTTCTTTTGTTCGTCCGTTAACATTCTCGGTACCCAACGCGCGGTGACTTTCTTCATATTCATTTTACTGGTAAAAATGCTTTGAATGCTGCATTTTTTCAATCAGATGTAGTGGATGACGCATGTGTCTTCGTGTTTCTCTATTTTCGTGTTGTCGCCCCGACTGCTGGTATTCAAATGAATGTAGCTCCTCTTTTTTTTTTGGCGCGGGCATCATCACTGCTGGCCAGAGGGGCCTCTGCACCTCCGATGGACGTGAGGTGGCCGGTGGCGCTCGGGGCGCCGGGCCTAAACCTCGTTTCATGAGTGGCTAAGCTCGACGACTCCAGGTGGAGCCTCGACTCGAACTGCCGCTCTAATAGTGTTACCAGATTGGAGTAGCTCCTCCAAACGACGTCCTATTTATACAATTTTTTAGCTGGGAAGTGGTGAAGGACCGTAGAAGCGAAAAAAATTTTTTTTGGATTTTTATCTTTATTAGAAATACCCGTTTATTATTACGTTTTGATGACTCCTCGTAAACATGAGTTCGTTACCAAAGCTTGAAATATTTGTAACCGCTGTCAAATTAAAAAAAAATATCGGACTTAAACAAATCGACAAAAACAATCGCCAAAAACCCATATAATTATTTTTTCTCTTGATACTGGATCCTTCCCTTCCCAGTGGCGTAAGATACTCGTCTGTCCACTCCCAAAATATTCCAATCCCGTACTTCTTGGATGTTATCGACCTATCTCTATTTTGCCCTTCTTTTCAAAGGTACTTGAGTCTTGTGTTTACAAACAAGTCTCTCGATTCATATTGACTAGTAAATTAATCAGTCCTCTCCAATCAGTCCAGTCATAGTAGTACCACTGCTCTCCTCAAAGTAACTGGCTATATTAAGACAGGAATGGAGAACGCCAAAGTGACGGTCTTAGTTTTTTAATCGACTACTCCAATGTTTTTAATATCGTCAGTCACAACAATCTTTTAGCAGTCCTTTCATATTTATTATAATCTGACGAAATACTGGAATGGTTCTCTTCTTACTTCGAGGAAACCAGCAGTCTGTAAATGTGGGTGAAACCTTATTGAGATGGCTTAATACAGTAACTGGCGATCCTCAAGGCGGTATACTTTCTCCACTTTTATTTTGTTTTTATAAATCTTATCACACTTGACCTTCAATGTGCATATCATCTTTATGCCGATGACCTGAATTATTGACCTTATATACTCGAGAAACAATTGACAGACTTCCTCAGGCCTTTAATAACTGAAACAATGACTTATCTGCGATAAAAAGTTGGTCTGATAAAGTTGGGTTGACTGTTAATCCCGGAAAATGCCAAGCTATCGTGATTGGCAGTTCGCGTGTTTCATCAAAACTGGATTGTCTACCCTTCCACCAATAATTTTCAAAAACAGCGGTACACTTATCGGGCAAAATGTAAAAAAATTAGGCCTATTTTTTGGTAATACACTTAGATGGAACAGTCAAGTTGCAAGCGTTTGTCAAAAAGTCTCAGGTACCTTTATCGTTTTAAAAATTTCTTACCTAAACAAACTAAAGTAACGCTCGTGCAGGGTCTTATTTACTACTACGGTGAGGTGTACGACTATGGTGAGGTGTACTACTGTGACCTGAAAGCAGAACTACTCAATAGAATTATTTATTTATTAATTTATTTACTTGATTTTACGACTTGATCGACTTCTAAATAACTGCATTCGGTACGTTTTCAATCTTCGTAAATATGACCATATTTCTGATTATCGTGCCCAACGGTACCATCAGTGGTTACCCATTCGGCAGGTGCTTTCAAAAAGAAAAGCAAAAGAGCATATGTCTAAAAACTTTTTGCTTCAGATTTTATTCTTGCGAATTTGTCATTATTAAGAGTGCTTTCCATTACTCAAGGTGACATTAATAATTTCCGTCCTTTTTACCTTTATAATGTATGTATATAAATATTTAATTATACAGGATAACTAGTGAGTCACTTTCAATACTCTACGACGTTTTATGTGGGGATCATATATATATACAATAAAAAATATTATTAAAAATATTGTTAAAAATAAATATTGATATACCATTGAGTAAATATTATCTAAAGTTAAAAAAAAAATAACGTAATGTTCATTCGCGACGGAAGGCGCAAAAGAGGTCGACGGCCTCGCGTGTACCAGCCAATCACAGCCGGCACACTTGTTCTTTTATTAAAAAAAATGGGCTAAAACTATGGCCCTAATTTTATTACGTAAATATTATGGCAATCAGGTACCCAGTGCTCTCGTTTAATATCGTAGGTGACTTACCAAACATCCTGTATAAGATGTTCTAATATAAGCACTAGTAAAAACATATTGACCAATTTTTAGCTACAAAGTTTAATCTATTCGGACAATATCTTTGTCTTCACTCTCCTAGCAAACTGTAACAGCGTTAACAACTTGGTTCAAATGAATCTAAACATTAGCTACTTTATTACGAAACTCGGAGTAACAAATAACTGTACTATAAACATTCTAAATCTATTTTTTATATGGCAAAACGTACCAAGTTGTATCAAACATGTTTTTTAGAGACTATAATTATTATATTAACTACTACAGAAGTTCTTTTCTCAAAGAAACCCGGGTTACGCAGATATTTGATGAAATGGAAAAATCCGTTCATCTCATATAGCTTGTATTGCATTTTGCATCTCTATAAAAGATTGCGTCATTTAGGTAAAGTAAAATTTATACTTTAATTGTACTTTCAATAAATTACCTGTTAAAAATCATCTATGAAATGTAATGTCGAAAGAAATTATGAAAATAATAATTATAAAATTTTTATCTTGATGCATAAGGGGTTACCGTTTAACCGTTAAAAACACTTGCTCGCGCACAATGCTAATGCTGCCAATCCGTGTGCGAAAGAAAGAACCGTCCTCAAACGCACCGGAATGACAAGGACAGC
>JAOCPS010176482.1:0-14365 GCA_025505425.1 Graphium colonna
TGATCGGTAGTGCGTGATCCAAGCCATTCGGCGTGATGGGCGTTAAAATCGCCAAGAATCACGATCTCTGCGGAGGGTATCCGGTGCTGCACAGAATCTGTAGCCATGAATAAGAGTCTTAGGATAACGTTTGCTGCACGAATTATCTTTCATGCATGGAGAATTTCATATAACAGCCACTTCATTTGCTGTTGGTGCATTAAATCTGCATCTGTGTTCTCTTTGTGGTTCTTTATCTGCATGTATTATGACTTTGAATTACTCTGAAAGGGATATTTTATCAATAGCTATATATAGATCTTTTATGAATGGGTTCACCTCATATAACATAAGCTGCAATTGTTTGATTAAATTTGGTCTCATATCAGGAAATTTAGGACATCGAATATTAGCTTCTCTATCATCTTCACCGACGAAATAAATTTGCAGAAACTGTGCATCCTGCCCAGATTCCGGTAATATACTCCCAATTAAATGATAGATTTGTCCTTGAACTTAAAAAGTTGGTGAAAAACCGTCTTCTTTTATTTGTTTTCCACCAAAGGAAGTCATTTGAAAACAGGCGTTATATTTTCGAATATTATCCATGAAGTATACATTATTTGGGTGTAAATCCTTTACCAGATTGTATAATGGTTCAGGCAGTTGTTTAAACGGCACAAGTTGTACTTAACCGGCGCTACAACACAAGCCAGGTGTCTCATCTTTCCACTTCAAGGCGTTACACCACTGACACTCGCACGTCATACAACCTAAGAATACACTGCTGTCAGTTCCATAAGCAATATCTGGGTCATACGCCAAACAAGAAAGCATATTGCTTCTCCATATACGCTGAATTATATTTTCTTTATACCGTGACTGAACCACTCTATGCATTTCGGTATTCCTGGCCTGATATAGTGCAGCAGATTGCCTATGTTTTTCAAGGTTTGCAACCTGGTAGGTGGCGAAAGGTTTCCTGTGTTTTTCAGGGTGTGCAGCCTGATAGGTGGCGACAGCTTGCCTCTGTACATCAGTGTTTTTTTTTCTTATATTCAGACACAGATTTACGGTGGGATTCAGGTAGAGTCTGTCCATATTTTTTTGTGCCTTTTTTATTTAATTTTTTCGTGTGTTATTAGTAAACCTTGCCCCACGTTTGTTTTTCCCTTTTTCTATTAATGTCACAGACTCAAATTGGGACAATAAACTTCTTATTAAATTTTCATCAGAATTTATTGATTATACAAAAGTTGTTTCACGCTCTAAAACAGGTACCTACTGACAACCCTTTAATTTGCGAAGGTGTATTAATTCCAAAATCATGTTCTTCTACAGCTACCTCCATACGACGCCGAGTAATTTTCTGTACTGCTATGGGAAGATAGGTATCAAAATGTCGCCTTACCGGATAGTCGTTAAAACTTAAATGGGAATATTAATCCTGCTGCTATTAACTCACAAAATCCGCCATAAGAAGCATTTTTCATCATATAAGCAAAATATTCGTCAGGTGTTACGTAGTTATCACCATTCCTGTCGTTGGTCATAATTAAAAACTTGCTCCGGTCATTAACCACATATCTGACAATTTTTGAACACACGTCCATCACTCTATCTTGAGTTCCGTACATTAAATAAGTGAGAGAGAAACAAACATGCACTGTCACCAACAATAGGGACGACAGTACATTCTTCAACCTCTCCATTAACGTTCAGATTTTCTTAAGCCATTTTAAAAAAGTCTATCTGACAAAGCATATACTTAAACCAAACACAAACAAAGCAAATATCAAATACAAAGCAGAGTCTATAACCAAAACTACTAAACCGAAACAAAGCAAATGCAATCCAAAATATGCCAAAAAAAGAACAGCCAAAATCGTCTTAGTTCATTCGTTCCATTAGGTACTGATAGGTTCAAACTAATACATTAAACTAACACATCCTTCATCATCCCTTATTTTATCCCGATGGGAATTAAATTTATCAAAATCCCATTTAAGCGAACGTCTTCATCATAGTAACTCCAATCTTTAATTTCAGTTAAATTAGTCGAAAATCTAAGAAGATTTATACAAACTTTCATCCCCTTGAATATATAGAAAGGATTTTTATCAATCCTACCCGGATTGATAAAAATCCTTTCTTAGCGGATGCCTGCGTCATAACATCAACCCGCATGCCAATTTTCAGCCCAATCCGTTCAGTGATTTGGGCTGTACGTTGATAGATCACTATGTCAGTCAGTCAGTCACCTTTGAGTTATATATATTTAGATGAATAATATATTTGTAACGAACAGAATAAAACAATGGGTAATAAATAATCAAAATTTGAAAATAATCTTCTACATAAATCTATAGCAGATTTACCTAAGAACATTATCCACTTTTTGTACTTACCCAAATTCTAATGCGAAGCTTCCATAACTTTATGGACAATTTGCCCTATTATTTTCGATTGCTTTAGGATAGGAACAGTTTATATATACTGTTCCTAAATAGAAACAGTTTATGTATAAGAAGTTCAACATGAAATTATTTGCTCGTATAAAACAAAACAGAAAAAAATATCCATTAATATTAGAAGAATTGCTTTCAGGTGTATTGGAAACTTCGACAGAATACGTTTCAGTGATTCTTACAACATCTTTCTGTAAATCTGTTAATTAGTTCGCGGACTGTGCAACTGTTTTCATTGAAATATGAATCCTTTGCTCACATAGATTGATCTCTTTTTTATTTATTTTAAACAAGGTTTAACATATACTTTTCCATCAAAATATGTCGCCAAACCACACAGGAGTTTCGTGGCGATGAGACCACTCATTACACTACTTAAACCTACTTGTTGCAAGGGATCTCCGAAACGATCGATGAGAAGTCAAGTCAATGACCAACACTCCCTTTTAGCTATGTGAATTGTGTTAGTTATTGAGCCATCTAGCAATAAACTTTTTTATAATGCCATATATTATAATTTAATAAAAAAAAACTTTTTGGTAACATTTATTAAAATGTTTAGCATTCTCGTCTCTGTTTATAACGGCCTCCATCATAAGTTCTGCCTCGGAGCTCGATAGTTTTCCGGTATTACGCTGTTAAAAATTATTATGAATATCATAATTTTTACAAGTGTTTTTACAATCTTAACATTTCCACTTATAACAAATTTTAAAAATAAGATTGACTATGTATATTTCTTTTTTACACGCAATGTAAAGAAAACGACGCATTCGCAGTATCTATCTATACTAATGTTACGAAGCTGAAGAGTTTGTTTGATTGTCTAGTTCGTTTAACGCTCTAATCTCTGGAACTACTGGTCCTAATTGAAAATTCTTTTAATGTTGGATATCCCATTTATCGAGGAATCTTTAGGTTACATAATATCATACCCTAACGTATAGAAGCAGAGCATCAAAGAAAAATGTTGCTAAAGGGAGAAAATTTGTTTCTATTGAATGTTTCTGTGTAAATGGTTAAAATTACACAAAAATCATATATTACCGATTTTTTGTTTGTTTTACTTAATTAAATGGTTCCTCTTAAGAAGTTCTATAAAATGGTCCGCGATGGTATATGTCTCTCTTTTAAGGTTGGCTCACTATATGTTTTAGTAACCCACCAATTTTCAGCGGCATTCAAGTTTGCCCTAAAATAATGAATAAATTGCAAAGTTGACTTTAAAGACATGTTATTAATTCCTATCCAAATGAACGACTAAACAACTCTTTCCCTATATTTACTGATTTCAAGAAATATATTAGAAGATATAAATAACAGTTTCAAAATAACTCCGTAAGAAAATAAGGATAAAGTATCGCGTGCGTATTTTTATTATCGTACTAATAATGAGAATGTTTGTGAGGATGTTTGTGGATGAATTTTGTTAAAACTTCGTAATATAGTTCATATATAACAACAATACAACAGAACAATATATAGGTTATAAATTATATAGATATCTCGTAAGTGAGGCAAAATATAACGATAAATACTAAATATGTCGAATATGTCAAAACACATTCTGATATCTGTGAGCTATTTTAGCGTGTGTTGCAAATATTAGCATTTCGATAACAAATCTCCAATAATTATAATCTCCAATTAAGTATTTTTATAGAACCATAGGCCATGTAATTCATATTTTACTATTATCACTTGCATATTAATATTATACATTTAGTAGTAATTATCTGTTACTTACTTTTTCACGCCAAAATTTAAGTTCTCGTGCGTAAAATTTGAGCAACGAGTAGATTAAACATGATGGTTAATCTCATTGGAACTGAAACCGTTAAATGTGGACACTTATCACATCCGGAAAGGCATAGGTTGCCAATCCTATTAGTACAGGGCAGTGGTAGAGGAAATCTTTCAAGACTGGAAACTGAAAGAGAAGTGAGAATAGTAAGTAGGACACGCCATCCGGTATCTTCACATGCCAAAATTATTTGTGTTCTAAAACCCCATTAGATCAACGAGCACAAATCGAATTAACATTAAATTTAACGTTATATCCCTATGTCATAACGTTGATCGAGTAATCGCAAACTAAACGACGAGACTTATTTCCACCTTGAACGCTCGCGGTTGACTGAAAAGAAGGACTGAATTCTAGGCATAGGAATGATTCCTACTTCTAAATAATTTTCACTTCCATTTATTTTTGTCACTTCACGCGTTAAAGTTCACTTTTGGTGGTAAATTATGTTATTTTGATAAAAAAAACAAATTACCTAACTGAAAATCTAAAAATTTAAGGTAAACTATTTTTAAAGAATATCCTATTAGATGAAAGAAGATTTTTTTAACATTGGTCATAAATGACGGAGATAGGCGCGAACATACACAAAATATATTTTGTTATTTTGATTTTGAAGACAAATCAATAAACCAATTTATAATGGTACAATTTTGAAAAAATAGCCTTTCGGATAAAAAAAAGAGTTTTTAAAATTGGTTCATAAATGGCAGAGATACCCGCGTACATACAAAAGAATAAAACATTCGAATTGAGAACCTACTATCTTTTTTAAAGCCACTTGAAAAATTGGAGAATCACTATATCGCATGTCGTTATAAAACTCATATTCAACATAAGCAACACATGATCATGCAAGAAAGAGCTAATGAGGCAGATAGGAATGACCAAAAATGTAACGTCCCAGCTACACAATATATGAAGAGACCACGTTACATTTCGCGTAAGACAAAAACTAAATTGGTAATCTGACTCTAGTTCTTCATATTCAGCTACAGGGCTGAGTCTAGGACCCTAAAGAACGCCGACAGAAACCGTATCGACGCCTTCAAAATTTTATGTTAAAGAAAAATGCTGCATATTCCTTGGACGGCCCAATGCGTAGATTCTGCGAGAGTTAATTGTAAAAACCAGACTGTCCATCACCTGTTTCCGCAGAATACTGAATTTAGTAGTTAGTTAACTAGTTCATTGGCAATATCGCCCGAAAAGACGGCCATAAGCCCAAAGAGTTGATGGTGACGGGCAATAACAAAAAAAAGTCATCCTGCAAGAGAGTCACGACCCGCAGTAATAAGGAGGATGCCGCTAGGAGAAGGATAATATTTATAAAGATAAATAAGGGATATAAAAAATAAAACAAGCCTAATTACTTTTAATTTGTTCTTACATTGACGGAAAACGTAAATCAGTGCCGCGCAAGTTAACCGAAATCCATTGTTCTGCCTGCCTAGCCATGTCCTCGTCAAAGTATTCGCGCCAACCTCCGGATTTTCCTGCAAATATATAGACAATCAAATTGACCGTTTTGAAAAAAAAAACTCGGGAAATGTCAACAATTATAGTTTAATTTTTATTTAATGTTTAAAATAACGAGTGTAAAATTGATGCTGACGCGTAAAACTTAGTGTGATCATGAATCAGACAAGAACCAATTATATATAGTTAAGAATAAATGATATCCTAGATTACATACATGCACAGCTGAGTAAAAACAGTTCTATACTAATTCAGGTTGGGTTTATTGTTAAGGATGACAAAGAAGTCGATCCCGTCACCGATCAACACATGCAACATACAAAGGGTTATGCGTGTGAGTTGCTTACCAGGAATATACATATATCAGGGTATTGAGTAGGTAAGATAGGTCAGGAAATATTTGTGATTTCTTACCTTTCCTTACAAACGATTCTTTATCTGACAACAAGCCCAAATCCCTCAGCTCATCCATATTAACAGAAGGGTTATTCTTGAAGTTATTAAACGATAGATGTGAGCAAAGACCTTCAAATTGTTCATCAGTGTATTGTTTTCCAAAAAACTCTGCAACTCTTCGAACAGTACCCGGTAAGTCCTAAAATTTTTATAACTTTTTAAAAACAAAAAGGACGAAATTCATATGATAAACGAACATAAATATCTGTTTTATTATTTTGGTTCAAATACTTAATAGTTTAGAAATAGGTAAAAATATGCAAATAAACATATAAATAATATCAAACCTTTATAAGCTCTTCGTAGAATAAAAACAACATGTTAGGATGGTTCCGCATTTCCCATGCCTCCTTTATATGCTCGAAGAATGGTGCCCAAGCAACTAGAAGGCAATAAAGAATAATTTATTTCAATACAACTTGAAGATATCACTTATCCGATTTAAAAGTAGCATAATAGCATTTTTAGGATTCTTTTTCAAGCATATCAGATCAAATCTTTCTGATTATTAAATGCTGTTATTGCCATTGCTATCCTCGCTATTACACTAGTACAAATTTCAAATAGTACTCAACAATTACATTGTTGGCGACGTACTATGTGCCAAGAGCGTAAGTTTTGTCTCAAAATTCTGTAGCTTTTTTTTCTATTATAACAAAGCCTACGAAATTTGACACACAGAATAAATAAATAAATAAGCTTTTGAATGATACTACTATCTTTTCATATTCAATTTACTTTTAGTTATAAATAAGCATGAAAAAAAAACGCTTCTTTTTCATACAAAATCAAATTGTTCGTTCCACTATTTGCTTAACATAGGAATATAAACAAGATTAATGATTAAATAATGATAAGGGGTAGTTAATATATTAATAATAATATGATAGTGTACACTACCTGACATGAGTCTTTACCCCCATAATTTCTAAACTAACTTTAATATTAGTTCAAAGACTAGCTATGTACGTAAGTTAATATTTATTAAAACCTTAGCTTTCTCAAAAAGGTTACTTGAAATTGTAAATGCTGATTTTCTAATGCTTCTTGTCTTCTCTTCGTTTGTGACTGATCAAGAATACTTTCTGGGTGATTCCATCTTATTTTTTGTAAACCTTAATGCGAGATTCTTAAGCCTCCGATAAATGCACAAGAGGTAGAATAGCATAATGTCTTAGTATACTTTCTCCATGTATCAAAAATTTGTGAACAGAAGACGGCATATTTAAAACCATAGATATTTGGTCACATACAAATGTGCAGTAGTACTTTGATATTCTCCAAAATTTTTCTGGATTTACAGATAAGCCTGTTGCCAATGTCTGAAGAGTAAATACAATCATTTAATCAAATCCTGTGATTTGCGAACTGCAAAAGTAATTCTCAAAAAATCGACGAGCTGTATTACCACCATTGCTATTTTCAGTTCCTTGACGTGGCTTATCAATGTGAAATCCTATTTGGCTTCGAAATTGATTTTGCACATGTTTTTCTTATCTTTTTAAATTTGTTATATTCTGTATTTCTAGCTGACGAAATATGTAAAATAATTTCCATGGCCAGGCGTGTAACGTGGATGCACCGTATCATAATCGTCGTAAGCTGTATCATTTTCGGGTTTCAATGTCGTCCAACTTTGTCCAAATTATTAATTTTAGTAGTTATTTCAACTTTGTCCAAATTGTTCATTTCAGTTGGTTTGATACCAAAAATTGTATACAAAGCGCCAGAATTTGTATTTGTTAGCGCTTGAGTAACCATTCCATCTACCATAGTAAGAAACAGCTGATGAATTATTTTAACAATCTACTGATTTTTATTAATTGCTAATGTGCTAAAATTACGTCTGTGTTTGAATATTATCCACTACAGAAAAAGTTTTCTTAGTAGTTTCTTTAGCAAACTTCATGAATATAGGTCCACGAAACAAGACAGAAGAGCAGGCAAGATTAAACCAAATTACTTCATTTGTTTCTTTATCTGTTAGCTTGAAAGGTACCAACGATGTAACTACAGAAAACAAGGTAGCACCTGAGAAGACTTGACTTTCATCCAGCAGTACTTGTTTGTATTGACTTTGACCAGATGAACCATCACATCCAGGGCCGAATTTAGCCTTTATGTCGCCCCTGGGCACTATAAAAATTCCATTCAAATCAATGTCTATATCGTCCAGGATAACGTTAAAAGTATTTACTATAAAAGGATACAAACCTGGTCATTGAATATCTCTATTACTTTAATCATCCACATTATATTTTCATACGCTTAAAATTTTGCCACCCCCTAAAAATTTGCTGCCCCCGAGTGACCCTAGTAAAAATCCGGGGCTGATAATCCCAATTGCTAAATAATAACAATAACTACAGATTTAGCAAATCTTGTAGCTTTACATTAACACCTATATCTCTACTACAATCAATACTCTAGGCAGGCAGATAGCACAGTTTCTTTGCAATGCTTAATATATTATACGACGGTAATATATTGGAGTTTTTTCTATTAGCTTGAATGTCAGGAATATGTACTGGACCTTTGATAGATCCAAATCCGAGTAGAGTGCCCAAGCTCATCTACTGAGAAACTGAACGATACACCTATGAAATATTTTTGTCATAAAACGATCTATAATTCGGCTTGTTTTACTCCAGGAATGGAATTTCGATACATAAACCAATGTTATCAACTGAAAAACAATAGAATATACATACTTTCGGATATGTTCAGGTAACTTATAAGAAATTTCTTTAAGAAAGATATTAGAAAATTATTTTAAATTTTAATAATATTTCTTGTAACCATTCCAACTAGCTTGTGCTAGGGTATGGTTTACGATAATATTCAAATGACGGGATTCTAACCCTCGACTGCATGATCGGATGTCCGTTGTCTTAACCATTAGGCTATTGGAGCTTAAAAATGAAATTTTCAGTGTATTAAAATTTTTTAGGCGTTTTGTAAACAGTGGGTGATTATCTTTACTTAAAATATATATAATAAGGTCAAATTTATGTAATTTAATAGATATCTAGTCAAGAATTTATTATTTAGATAGATATCTAATCAAAAAATTAAGGTAAGATGAAATTTCTCGAAAATTTGATTTGTCACCCTTTGTCCAAGAATTCACACTATCTCAAAGAGGGCAGATTGGATTATATTTTTTTGCCCTTTACTTGTAGTATTTGTACACAGAATGCAAAGGCAAGTGGAGCTAACTGTCAAAACTCAATTAAAAATTCTCTGTTGAAAAAAACACAGAAGTAAAAAGCTATGTTTCATCTGGTACCGTGGTTGTATCAATAGCCTATATTAAATTACCTTTTCTACCACATAGAACCTATATTATGTACTGCAAAATAAAAATAATTATTACTAAAAAAATCAATATTCACATTTGAACATCACGCAATTTATTATTTTTATATAGCACCGTTAAGACCTTAAAGATCAAAGTCAACTACAAAAAATGTGGTGTTTGTATAGACGCGCTTTTCTCAGGAACTAATAGTCCGAAATAAATAGTTTTCACATTATTCGGTAGCCCATCAATCGCCGAACGCTTACACCTATATAACACCAGGTTTTGAACAAAAACAGCGAATAATATACCGTTACTATTATGATAAGTGAACATGGCTTGGTTGTTTGTATGGACGCGTTTTTTACAGGAACTAATTGTCCGAAACATAAAGTTTGTACAGTTTTCGGTAAAGATTATTAAATACATTCTGGAGGTCCCGAATGTATTTAATAATGAAGTCTTGAATGATGTATTGGAAATCAAGAAACACTTTCCTATCAGTGGAATTATGCAGAATTGGGTAGTCAGAAATTTATTTTTGATAAGCAACTCACTCTCCCGGTGTATAGTACGGCGTCACACATATTTTGCTAAAAAACCACTAATAAGTCTGATAGTCTACAATGATATTTAGAATTCAGGTAACACTTACTCATTCCTCTAGTGAACAAACTCCAGAATGTTTTGAAGTCGCTATCTTGTGGAGCCAACTGGAACAGCTTTGTATGGTGGTAATTCGAGACGGCCACGTCACGGGGATCGCGCGCCACGTACACAACCTTGGTGGTATCCAACATTATAGGAGGAAGTACAGACAGTGGCAAATGGCTTTTAATGAAACGGGGTGACGGCGTTTGAGCGACTATCTCTGAGCCAGGCGTTCCTAAAACTTCTAAGGCCTTTCTTATTTCCTCATTCCCGGAACTTTCCTTAACAATTTTCTCTCGTAGAGTCTCATTTAAGAACATTTTGAATCTAAAAATCGAAATAAATACTTACTAAATTTATTAAGAATACTATACTGAATTTATAAAATTATACAAGGGAAATATTTATTTAAAACTTTAATTCAACGATTCCTTTATTTTAAGGCCTCCTTATTAATAATGAAAAAAATACCACCCTTATTGACACCATGGATATTCTTTTCTCGGTGTACATACTCTACGGTGCACATAAATTGTGAATTAGTAGTCATTCCTTTAAATACAAACTTTTCGAAACAGCGAATGTATCTCGAACAATTATTATGCACTTATTATTTTTAAAAATATAATATAAATAACGAGCATAAAACTACATTGAAATAATATTATCTATTTTATAATATACCGCAAAATTCTCTGTTATGTATTATTAATGTAATTTCAAATCACACGAATAAGTTATATTTTCACCAAATACAATACATACAGATTTTTTTTTAATATTCGTGTCGTTCGGCCTTTATGAAACTAATCTTAGTACATTCTAATAAGAATAGGTATAAGATGAGATTATTTAAACGTTTGTGACATGACAAATACCTGACTGTCGTAAAATACAGTGAATTACGGGTAGTTTTTAGTTGCAGAGTAAGGGAAATGCTGCTTTGAGTTTACTACAGCTTATTCCTTGTTAATTAGCTTTAGTACATGTACACGGATATATTTTATAACATATATATTTTATATATTGATACCTTAATTCGCAAACCAGTTTATGTCTTTGCGAACTCCACATTTTTGTCAAAAATGTGGAGTTACATGATTTGCAATAATTGAAAATCTAACATTATCACAATTCTTTGTGGTTTCTATACGCGATAATTCTTTTTTGTATTTAGTTTCAAAAACATTATTTTTTTTATGGTACCCTTGACAAAAAATTTGAAATGTAGCTAGCTGGTTTGCGAATTAAGGTATCGAAATGTTGTAAAACGTGTCTTTAGTACGGTGTTAGATCTTACTGAAATGTATTACTAAGACTTAAATTTGATATGCAGGTAGTATATTAAATATGCATTTTTATGCCTTGGCTCTTGGTCTAAAGAATAGTAGGACTAAAGATGTATGAAATATCTCGGGTAAGGTACAGGTAATGTATGTCCGAATTCGTATCATACTGAGGTATGAAATTTAATAACAAAAACAAATAGACATAACTAAACACATACTCAATAAATGTGTATCTTGTTGTCAAAGGTATTTCAGCTGCTTTGCTGTAGTCCAAGTTATTTGCTACAAGCCACACTAACTCTTGAGTCCATGTTGTTCCTGGAAACATTTAATGTATTTATTTATTTATTTAGGTAAATTTTGTTTGTGTAGTCCAATACGTTAAGGCAAGACTAACAATAATAAAGAATATAAGAACAGACGGATTACATATTTTTACAAGCAGTTGCGTAATTGATGGAATGTAAACATTTTAATAAAAGCTAAATTACTCCACGGCTGATTAAATTATCATTATCATCAACAGCCTTTTTTCAGCTTTGGCCGTTTTAATCTATTTTGAGTTAATCTGGGCCAGATGATGCCCACAGTCTTATGGATATCATCGGCACACCGCGCATGTGGACGGCCTCTCTTCGTGTGTCCGTTTCTTGGTCACCACTCCGTGAGCACCTTAGCCCACCGTCTGTAAATACGATCACTTACATCCTGGACTTCAGTCCGCTTGTGAATTTCGATTTTGGAGATTTGGTTTAATAAGGTGATGCTAAGCATGGTGCGCTCCATAGGTCTTTGACTTTATTATCGCCACGTCTCAGCACAATGTCATAGTTGGCAAAACACATTGGTTAAAAAGATGGGTTTTGAGACATTGTGGTATATGCATTGATTTGAAAATGACATCCATCGAATGAAGTAAATATTTTGCAACAATTTTGAAAAAAATATTGAATGCCAGTAATTTGCTTTATAAAGTTCAGCTACTCATTCAACTCCTTACGATCGTGCCCAAAAACCCTAAACGTATACTTTTGAAACATATCTTCTCCGTTATTTTGATTTTAAAAACAAACTACTAATTCCATTTTTATAAAAAAATATAAGACCATTGTAGAAGTGTACCCTATCCATAAAAAAAAATATTTTTTCAAATCAGTTCATAAGTTGCGGAGATATGTGCAAACATTTATATATTTCGTGATTTTTATATATAAAAAAACAAACTGATGAACCGATTTTTCTGAAACATTTATGGGATTATTTACCAAGAAAACTCTATCATAAATAAGAAGAATTTGTGAATTTGGTTCATTACTGACTGAGATATGCGAAAACGTACACAAAAATATATAGAAAAATGGGAAGATATTTTAAATTCGACTGTATGTTTTTTTTTGTATATATGTGTGCTGATTTTTCGTGAAATTATCAATTAAGGTTTTATAAGACTTATACTAGATACCAGAGCAACCTGTAAAGGTATGTAATCCAAGAGGGTTCTGAAATCTAGAGAGTATCATAATATGCAATAAATTATGCTACTATTTAAATTGTAAGTTAATTGCTGCACATCCTTTTTCACCAATTTCAAATAGTTGTATATTCGACTGTATGTATCTTTTTTAAGTATGTTTAACGAATTCGCAGCCAATTATCTACCGATTTTCAGCTGGTGGATAAAAAACGGTTTTATAGTTACCTTTTAAATCAAAATAACCTTCAAAATATATCATGAGAGTTGACTACTAGGGTATTCGAAGCAATTTTTGCATTTGCTGGGAAATATAATGTTTATTAGACAAAACTTGGAAAAGCAAACAAATAGATCCCCTGATGTTAAGTGTAAACACAGCATCCGCAGAATTGCGTATTGATACCTTAACTCGCAAACAAGCTAGCTCCATTTTTATCAAAAACGTGGAGTTTGCAAAGGCATAGTTTGTAAGAATTTGAAATCTAATGTTATCACATTTCTTTGAATAAATACTTTCTTGGAATCCTGGCTCGTTTCTCTACGCGCTGGATATGATACTTTTTTGTATTTAGTTTGAAAAATATTACAATTTTTTATGGTTTCCCTTAAAGATAAATAAAATTACTCAAATGGACTCAGCTGGTTTGCGAATTAGAGTATCGATATTCATTGTTAAAACTAACAAATTATTAATAAATGGGAGATGGCAGAACAGAGAAGAACAAATATTTTTACGATAGTCGGTATGTCAGTCACATGCTATGTGCATAAGAACTGGTTTAAGACGTAATGCCTTTGCACTTGAAAAAAGAATTGTGAAAAATAACTAGTAACTAGTAGCCTGATTTAACAAACAGTCATGTTATTAAATTTTTACGACTACCTGCGATTTCACACGCCATTTTTCATTCCAATGCGAAAGGAGTTACTATGTCAAACTACGATTAATCCAACCTATCGAATAGTTTGGAAGATCTGATCATAGTTCAGCCTCGAATATTTATATGGATAGATTATTACAATATTTATAGAGATCAAAATATTAAAATTTTGTAAAATATTTCACTTCGCTCTTACCTGATCGAGGATAAGTGACAACGAATGTGTCATCACGTTTTAAATGTAAGTTATATATACTCGCGGCCTCATACTTATAATCTTCGAAAAAAGAATATTTTTTTGGTCCAACACGAATATAAACATGGCAGAACTCTGAAAATAAAAAATACAATTAAATATGCGATACTAATGTATAATTCAACTAAGATCGTTGTAAAAGAAAGAAGTATTTTTTTCATTAGAAAATAAGATGATCCGGCAAAAAATAGGACGAATTTTCTTCTTCAATTTATTTTTGCCGTGTCATTTCACAATCAGATGAGAAGATGTAGGTGGTAGAGCATTACATCTTTTCACAGCTTTTGCTGCATTTCTACGGCCGCGCTCGCCCGGGGAAGTACCACC
>JAOCPS010176592.1:0-14364 GCA_025505425.1 Graphium colonna
ATTATTTTACAGACAATTGTCGCCGGGCCAACGGTTGTGAATGGAGGAGTGCTCGGGGGAAGAGTAGTGTCTCCTGGTTTTGTTGCCACTGGACTGTTGTAAAGGATCTCCACGCAATGTTCAATCCACTATTTAATATACGAAAAAATATTGTAACATCAAACACTCATAAATCACATACGATGTATTTATAATAAATGATGACAAAATTTTATATTGTCTTTTTATTTTAAATATTTACAGCTGTTTCATTATTCTAAACACATGTAATCATCCTGGGCCTAACAATATTTTTATTGTGGGTTTATTCAAAAAATATTCACATTTACTTTTTTTACTAAAACTTTGATATTTTTATCAAACAATTGTATCACTTGTATAGGATAATAAATTAATAATATCGCACCGGCTTTATATATTTTATGAAAAAAAAACATATAAGATAAATAAAAATAAAGTAACATCACAGTCGCTTTCTGTCGTGGCCTGTGGTCGGAGCCCATTTTCTATGACGAGGGCACCTGGACAGAGATCGTGGCGAGTGGATGTGCCTACTATAGGCCCCGTCGTCATTACATCAGACAGCGTAGCTGATGCAGTCCACAAGGCCACGAATTGGAAAAGTCACTTCTGGCTTAAGGGATTAATCCGAGTAAATACCGACCCATTACGTGTCTAACCACCACCTACAAGACACTGACATCAATTCTGAGCCAAGATACCACTTATCATCGACGGTTATTGACAAATTGGACAAACGCTACCGTCGTCTACAAAAAGGCGCTCGACTCGGTAATCCATTCACGGCTGATGACAGTCCTTGAGCCTCACAAGATTGATAGTGCAGTGAGTGATTTTCTCGACCAATGAATGGGGCAACGGAGTACGATCCCTTGTTATCTGTGTGAGCGGAGTACGGCTGCGGAAGACCGGAGAAGTATACGTAGGGGAATCTTCTCATTTGAGCCCTTTATGGTTTTGCCTCTTCCCGCACAATACCTTCAGCGCACTGCTGGAGGAATCAAGGAGAGCGTTTTAGCTTCAGGAGGGACAAAAGTGACCCACCTCTTTTATATGGATGACCTTAAGTTATTTGTCGCCAACCGCTCTCATCTGATAGAAATGTTAAAATCACTTGTGAGCACTTGTATCATAATGGAGTTACAGACGGGATAAATGTGCGGTTCTCCACGTGGAAATGGGCAGTCATGCTTAGCGGGGCATAGACATTTCAATGCCCGTCGACATAAGGACCCTTTCCGAGGCTGAAACATACTGGTACCAGGGTATGTCATAGATCGTAGTTATCGATGACGTCGGCGTAACAAAATCAGTTCGCGACGTTTTTTTTGGACGCTTGGCAAAAGTGTTTAATAGCCTTTTGTCATGTGTAAATAAAGCAATACCTTTTGCATACTCAGATAGACTCAAACAGAGCTAAGTTGGACAGAAAATCCGCACCATTATGACGTCACACAGGATGCATCATTCGAGATCATCAATTATGAAGCTATACCTGCCGCGTAAGCGTGGTGAGAGGTGCATTTTAAGTGCCATCACTATACATAATCGCGAAGTGTGCAATCTCCGAAATTACTTCATGGTGAAATTTGATGAAACATACTACGCAGAAGTCATTAAGGGTGACAAAGGACTGACCCCTCTATCTAAGGATAGAGGGGTCAGTCCTTTGGCTAAGGCCAACGACCAAAAGTAGGACCCAGCAGTAAAAAGCGTCTTCAACCGAGAGACTTTATGGAAAGAGAAAGGCATGGGCGTTTCTACAAGGCTCTTCATGAGCCTTTTGTAGATATCACCACTTCAGTGAACTGGTTGCGTGTCAGTGATCTCTTTGGGGAAACCAAGGGTTTTACCTGTGCAATACATGACCAGGTTATTAAGACGAACAATTACAGGAGATAGTTCCTGAAGGCTAGCATTACTGACTTGTCAAGCTTATCGCCTTCCTGGGGAGTCTCTTCGGCATGTTATTTTCGGTCGTTTGGCTCTTTTTAACACTGAGTTCTTGCACAGGTACAATCTAGTGGCCAGAATTCTTCATAAGAAGCTCGGAATACGATCTTAAGGAGCGAAGATTACCGTAATACAACTACGTGCCGGAAGCCGTGCTCGAAAATGATCGCGCCCTAGCTTCTATTGGGACCGGCCTATCATCACGGATAGGACGATACTTGCGAACAAGCCTGGTATCGTGTAAATGGATCAGACACAGACAAGGGTATTTTTGGTCGACATTACGATCCAATTTGACAAGAACCTCGTGAAAGCCAAAACAAGAAAGCCAAGATAAGAAAGTACCTAGACCTGGCTCACGAGGTGACCAACATGTGGGGTCAAATTTCGAACGAAATTATCCCTGTACCCGTCTCTGCGAACGGGTTAATACCAGTCTGCTTCTCACAACATCTATGGCGGCTGGGACTCCGAGACATTTCGCTTCTGGCTCAGATGCAGAAAGCGGTGCTCCTTGATACCGTCGTATCATCCGCCGGTTTCTCTCCCTTACGCCATAATTCTCGGCTGGGCTATTTCTATTTATGGAAAGTTTATTTATATTACATGTATAATTTTATTTATTTCGTATATATGTAGTATATAATAATTAATTGTGTTACGTATATTTACCATATATAATAATCAATGTTTTATGGTTATACGTTCTGGTCAGATGAAAAGAAAATAAATAAAGCTAAAAAAATAATGATAATAAACTTTTATTTGTATTAAAATGGGTATAGAAAATATGCAGATGTTTTGACAAAATGTTTAAGGTCTGACATGTTTTTTACTTGCTAGTGAGTACAAATATTAATTATTGATATGTCAAGTAAAAAAATCAACAAATTAAATTGATTCTCAATGGACAAAATTTTGAAGAAGTATTATGATTACAACACAATTTAAAATGTAAAATATTTTTTATTGAAACTTAACAACTTAATACAGGTCATCAATAAACTCAACAATGAATATGATAAAGATAAAAAAAATCATGTTAATAGGTAACGATAGAACTATAAAATATTTAACTAATATATAATGTATTATTATAAGTACAAAATCTATAGTTAAATTTATACGGTGTCAAATAATTGGATGACGACACTAGAATAACAATTAAAAGTGAAAACATAATGCATGCAGAATTAATAAAATTGACAATATTTTTAATAACGCGATTAACTGGTAAGTGCAAAATAATTTAAAAATAAACATAACAATAACAAAGATACACTATTTCAGTCGTTGCACTCATACCCAACCAAGTTGAACATTAAAAAAAAAATAACCCTCAAGTGTCAGTGATTGTAATACACAATTTTAAGTACAGTTGTGGTCAAACATTGTTATTGGTAAACACATATAGAGAAAATTATAAATAAAATAGATTCAGATTGTCTATATATTAAGGAGAATTTGGTAAATAGTTGACATAAGAACTGCATTAATAGCCTACCATTATGTTTACGTATCATCAAATCTGAGATACGGTTTTTATATGGGGTAATTTAGTAGGAGATGATAGAGGACTTAGGCTCAGAATTTATAAGAGCAATGTGGTGCACACATCCTAGATAGTAGCTAACCACTTCCGAAAACACAAAATCCTACCGTTGCCCTGCCCCGAATATTTTATTCATTTTGAACATTTGATGCTTACTTATTTTCCATTGACATATGTAAATACTCGTAGATAATATTTGTATATTTTGACATTAATTATTGTTTGAATGTATGACTTTGACATTGATTTTGTATTCATATTTTCTCTATTTATAGCATAATAGTTTATTGATAATTGTATTAAAGCTAAATTTATACTATTGTACGCCTTCACGACAAGTTATAGCGATATGTACGAATATTGCTGCCATCTAAATGTTACCTAAAACTGGACAATAAAAAAAATATGTGTCTTTGTAAAAAAACATCGTCAACTTTTCGAAATATTTAGCGACAATAAATAGCCGATCTTGATATAAAAATGGACTCCGGTTACCTCAGATAAAATTGATATTTAAGAAAAAGTTTATTGTACGTGTTTATAATATTTAATCACTGACCTTGGAACCTTATGCAATTAGCTTTGACATTGTTGAAAAATCGATTATATAATTTACTAGGAATATATGTTATAGCGTTAAACATTTTCTAGAACAAAAGTTAACAGGTTTGTTCTTCTAGCCTTATTCCCAAATTACTTGGAGACGGCTTTCCATCCAATCAAATATTACCTGAATATCAGCTTTTATACAGGGCGACTGGCATTTCACCTCCGTAACCCAAAGGAATAAACTGTATTCGAATGTTAAAACTGCTGAAACTGTATGGATTAGTTGACACGATATTTGAAGATACTGACATTCTTTAACGACTGACAAAGGCGTTCTTGATAGCCGGGGCGGACTTTTTACATGTCCATCCGACGCATGGATCATCTTTCTTTCCAGGCAAACGGGTGATCAGCAAGCAAGTTCAACCAAAAAACAACAACACAAATTCGTTGTCCCTCCGTAGGATTCGAACTAGAAGATGAACTAACAGCGAATGAAGTAATGATGCTATTAATTGACAAAATAATGTTATAGTATTGTAATACTATAATATTATTAGGTTAATATAATATTAATTGATTATGAGTTTAAATTCATTATAATATTTAAAGGCTATACGTAGCAGAATGTGTTAGAACGTTTAATTATATATTTGAACCATTTGAACTACATTTTGGAAAACAAACTATTTGATTTTTTATTCATAATATGATTTGATTTATTCATATTAATTATACATTTATTTATGTAACTTTTTACTTTACGATCAAATACAAGAGACCAGAAAGATGTTTGAGGGCAGTTAGATGTAGAAGTTGCTTGACCTTAACAGTATTTATGTGAACAATATTTATAAACATGTTTTGCAACAATTGCTTTTCTGCTAGTATATATATGATTGTCTCTTTAGATAAAATACTGTTACGGCTTAGAAGCTCTTCAAGTAACAAGTGTGAAAATTCGCATTCATTTAAAATGAAATACCTTGTAAGTGATGGGGTCTATTCTTTTTCGTAGTTTAATTTAATACAATTATTATTTATAAATATTGTATTTAATCATAATAAATATACTATTTTTATTTTGTATACATCTCAGGTGCAAATGTTCCCAAATATGAAAAATAATATATTTCTCTTGTTAGTTGTCACTTCTTCCGGTTGAAGTAAAACTTACAAAACGGGAGCTCGGTGACCTTCTTGCGCTATTGATATGATCACTTTTACAAATTGCAGATTATCCTGGTCTTGTGCTTTGTGGCGTTCGCCGCAGCCAACCCTCAACTACTGACCTGGCCTGGAATTGTGGCACCCCTTGGCCCGAGAGTAAGTTTTTGTTTTAATCTTTCAGAGAAACAAACTACGGATAATAAAGTTTTAGTGATCTTAAAGAAATTAGTATTAGTTATTAAAGAATAACAAAGATTTATTTCTCTCTTTTCTTACAAAAATAAGTTTGTATTTTCAACTTTTACAGGATATAAACTGTAAAAAAATGACTAGCTTTTACATAGTTCATGACATGTTTGTTTTTTACAGACTGTTGTCGCCGGGCCTACAGTTGTAAATGGGGGATTGCTTGGGGACCGGGTGGTCTCTCCTGGTATTGTAGCCACTGGACTGTTTTGAAGGATCTCCGAAAATTATTAACAATGTTCACCGCTCCATTAAATAAAGGAAACCAGATATTGTTAAATAAAATACTCATGTGTGAAGCATAATGTACAATAAATGCAATCATTATTTAATTTGGTTAATTTTACACGCATCAGTCCGTATACACGCTGCTGTTGTTGTCATACTTGTGTATTTACAAAAAAACAGCGGAATAGATTTCGTTTGCGTTAGTTTTTTTCCAAAACTTACAATCATATTACTATTTCGTAATAACACTAAATAGTTGAATTACTAATTTAAAAAGTTAACTTACTTATAACAATAAATAAAGCATTTTAATGATAGTTTTAGAAATCTTTTCTTCAGTTTAAATATTCAGTACGTAATAAAAAAGTTTTAAGCAGTAATAAAATGTTCTTATAGGCCTAATAGATGCATTTTTGCATTTCATCATTGCATCATAAATTTATTTATTTTTTCATTCGCCATTAAGCATTTATTTTATGTATTACATATTATTTTATGTAATACTTAATGGTATCGTTAAAGCTTAAACTAAGCTTCTCCTCCCATCTCAATTGTTTAAACATATAAATATCTAATAACCCGCAGTCTTTTTTCGGTATATATCCAGTAACATAATTACGCCATTGCCTAAATCCTCCCAAAAGGATAAAAGTAAAGTATTATTTTTTTAGGTAGAAAAATGTTTTATTGTGTAATAACTTTCTTCACATCTGAGCATAACTATACATTACTACCCCAGGCAAAGCTTCTGAACTCATAATACTAAATTTAAAACATCCATATTGATCATTGGACTAGCACAGTAAGTTAAGTTGTAAAAATATTATCGAACTACGACAACTATAAGATCATTCACATTTTAAACGATTGCTAGGCTAAGAGATATCTACTTTTTTGAGCGATTTAAGTAAGAATTATCATCTGTGTTTTAATAAAATATAATAATTTAATCTCAATTTTAGCCTGTCTAAAGTCTTTGAATCCTGTACCTACAAGCAAATCTCCATGTTAATAGATAAAAATAACCTACTGAGACATTATCAGTCTGGGTTCACAGTTCACATTGTAGTTCACATTGGACATTATACCATAACTGCACTATTCAAAGTTACCGACGATATCAAATTATAGTCAACCTAAGGCTATGACAATGAAATGCCAGTTATAGCGCCGGTTGATTTCTCTAATGGTATTCAACAGAGTTGATCATGATATTCTTCTTCCTATTTCTCCCATTTAAGATTTACACCAGAAATCTTGGATGGGTTCTTATCATACCTTCGCGGTTGCCGGTAGTCGCTCCATGTGGAGGATGAATCTTTAAAATGGGCTGATCCGACTTCTGCCTTGCCGCAAGGCGGTAATCTTTCTCCTATATTTTTTCAGTTTGTTAAAACTTCATCGCATCTTTTATAAAGTGTTCTGATATCACCTATATGCGGATGGCTTACAAATCTATGTTCAAACTGGCATTGGTGGTCGTCATGATGTGATCAATGAGTTGAATTACAATTTATATACTATTTATGATTGGTTGCCACGTTGTGGGATAACGTACATCCTAATTTATATCAGGCGAGGTTAGTTGGAGGTCCAAGATTGTTGGTCATGATTGATTTTCCGGGATTGTCCTTAGTCCGTTATAACAACACTATATTCCATTTTCGCAGAAAATTAAGATTCTTAGTCTCATCTTGGATAGAACAATGAGTTGGACAGATCAAGTCACTGAAGTTAATCGGATAGTATATGGATCATTATGAATTCTCATGAACATCTTCTGAAGAATATCCGATATATATTTTAATCGATGCGTTTGTTACCAGTGAATGTTTAGACTGATCTCTAAACGAATTATAATATTGAACTAGCAGTTTTTTAAACTGTTTGACCTAATTTCTAGTACACTTCTGTCACAATTTTGAACAAATTAATCAATGTTTCAACATTGTAATCTCGTTTTATGCCAAAAACACATTCTTATTTTTTTTATTATTAGCAGCAACCTCTTTTACATTTTTTTTGGTTGTATATTAAAGTTCAGCTTGTAGACGGAGTCTGTATTATTTTAATCCCCTACCGATTTTAATGTGAGAAAAAAGGCTTATGAGGTTGTGACATAAAAGCCAAAGAAATTAAAAACAAAGTAGTTTAAGAATATTGATTATAATTTATGCTACAATGAGTATAAAACAAAGTAGGCACTTTCCGTACGTATTTTTGTTTCGCAACGTATTTTTTTTACTCGCGCTTTGAATTTGACTGCCCCTCGAAAATTTGCCGCCCTGAGCACTGATTCCAAGTACCCTTAGTGTAAATCCGGAGCTGCACGCAATTAAAATGAATATTTTAGTATATGATGGATAGGAATTCATTGGAAATAGTTTAGGATATCTAACATCATGCTAGAACCCTTAGAGGCCGATCAGGCTGATAAGGCGGGTGATCTCGTGGGAACAGCTAGTTATAAACAAATACTTAAAATAATGAAACCTTATCGGGCTGAATTCAAGAAAAAATTTAATGTTAGATTTTTGTGGAAAGTGTTGTTTGCAACTAGTTATGATCTAATTTTTTTATACGAGTATGATAATCGTTTGTTTAATGAAATACGATATGTTAGTGTTAGGTGAATAAACATTATTAATATTAATATAAATGCATGAACATTGTACTCTTATGTTAATACAAACTATTTGTGGTTTATAGCGTAATAGAAATGTGACCATATGCGATTCTAGACCCACGACTACTATTGTACAGGTTTTCCAACTTCCCGTATTTTTAGTATATATATTCTTCAGTTTGCTTCAGAAATACATAGTCGCAAGTATACTTACGATCAGCTCAATTTATCTCATTTCATCAAGATGAAATACGTTGTGAGTACATTTAATAGGAATCTGATAATATTTAATATTGTATAATTTTAGTTTCACACACTTATTATAAAAAATATTTTTGTTATGTCTTACCACAAGGAAATTTAGTGTTCTTTGTATCTCATAAAATCATAATGTTCTCCTGCGCATGCGCCCAACTTATAAATCCGCTGACTGAGCTCTATAAATTATAGTGGATAAGCGCATGCGCAGACAGGTGCATTCTCTGTTATTTTACTTTCGCAGCCCGTTTTACATGTTCTTTGATCATCTTAATTATCGGGGTGATCAGCCCGCATTGCTCTAACCCAATCAAGAAACAACATCACAAAATTTCTTCTCTCCGAATTCGAACTCAAGACCTTCTATTTATAACACAAGAACCAATACCACTAGGCTATGGAGGCAGTCATATTTTATATTATCATATATGTTGACCAGTTGTGTCAATCTTTAACTATTTTATCCAGCATAAATCTAAAAGCTAGCATTTTATACTTAGAACCACAAAACTTTCGGTTACAGGTGATCTTCGTGTTGTGCCTCATCGCATTGGCTTCTGCTAGCCCTCAGCTGTTGACTTGGCCTGGTCTAGTCGCGCCATTAGGTTCCAGAGTAAGTATATTCAAATGTAGGACAATGAAATTGTAGAACGTTCTGACATTTACAAACGCCAATTAGAAACGAGATAAAATGTTAAAAGATGCAGGTAAATTATTTATCTGACCTATTTAAAGTAGCTTAAAATTATGCAGTTCATTAAATTAATTAATTGCATTGTAAATTTTATTCCATTTTTTTTAATTTAATATTAAAATAAAATCTCAAGCAGATATCAACTCTTCGACATTTATAATTAGGAAAATTTCCCATATGTAAAAAAATGGAATTTATTCTTTACGAACGACTAAAAACGTTACTGGAACATAGAATTACAGATCAATTTTGCAAACGATTTGCCATATTTGCCTAAGTTGCGTTATTATGTTAAGTAAATTATATAAAGAATAATATGTAATTCGTATATTTATTGTACATATTTTCAATAATTACAACTTAACGCAGATTTGCATTCCGTTTTTTGATTTATTTTATTTGATTTTATTTTCAGACCGTCGTTGCGGGACCAACTGTTGTAAATGGCGGTCTCTTGGGTGAACGTATTGTGTCTCCTGGTGTAATTACAACCGGGCTTCTATAAGAAATAATCTGTTTGTTTATATTTCTGGCGTCAAAAATTAATAAGTAATTGAAAATGTCAATTTTTAAGCTTGAATAATTAAGCTTAAAAATTGACATTTTTGAATTACTACGTTTAATATAATGAGAGCTGTCGGTTTCTGTACATTTAAATTTTAATCGAAATAAAGGTAATAATCTGATAATAATTTTGTTTTAATTCAATTACAATATATATGAGGACGTTTATAAAGTAAAGTATCTTTCGCATACTATAGTTTTATTTGATTTACCACTGGGTAAACATAATCTAAAGTTGAAAAAATTATTACGTAATTCATGTTCATTCGAGTCACGTGGACGGTCGTCGGCCGCGCGCGTATCAGTTGATCAAAGCCGTTACACTTCCTTCATTTATTGAAAAAATTCGGCTTCGGAAAATTATGTATACGCTTTTCAGGATATGACGTTGAGTCTTTTAAGCTGATCGAACGAAACATGGATCAATACCAGTACATTAATATACAAACACTACAATGTTACCTTATGCTGAAGTCTTCAGTCTTCCAGGACATTCTATCATGATAATGATTCAAAATATACTGCACGTACCGTTAAGGAATTTCTCACATAGCAGTCAGTTTCTTTATTGGCCAGCAAACAGCCCAGACCTTCCAATAGAACATTTTTGATGCAAGGTAAAAAAAAAAGATTTCAAATCAGCAGTGTGGGAGTTTAAGAGAACTTTACAACATATTTGTAGAAAAGTCCAACTCTATCTGTTTGAAATGTTGTGAAAAAGTGATAGAGTCAATGCCCTGCCGATGTATAGTAATAAAAACCCGTGGACATGGTACTAACTATTAATTTTAGTAAATTGCTTTTTTACTTTATGGATTGCATGGTAATGTTATTTATTTAATGTTTCATATAACTCGTGCGCATAGAAATATAGATAATTTAGATTTAAAATTTTTAGATTTTCTTATATTTTCGAAATACATTTTTCTTTCTTTTACTGAAAAGGAGAGAGCGACAGCTCATCTTATGTATATGATTGTATACGCACATGAATTACAACCTTATCATCATTAAAAAACTTACAAGAGCATTGGAGCCTTCCCGAAATGGAAAAAGAATACGATTTTTCCCTAAGTCTTAAAATACGTAATAATTTCCACATGCGGGTGACAAAAATGCATTCGCCGGGTTATTAAAATAGTACTACTTTCTAAGGTGCACGTGTTTTTTTGTAATTATTTAAATTCCATTCTATATAACAATAAGGCTAGCAAAGTATCTGTATACCAAAACTCATTCAAAACCGTTTCTCTGTGTCTGCGTAGAGTAACAAACGTACAAATTTTTACATTTCTAATATTCATCAAATTTAATTTAAGGAATTATCATAATGTTATTCACATTGTAATAATCCCATAAATTAATTTCTATTTAAACATCAGATTTTGTTTTGGAATGTGAAAAATCTGAAGTAAAATATCAAGTAATCTTTTATTCATCAGTATTAAATCTGCAACGGGCAAACAATTTTATTAAACACGGACACACCATATTCAAATTGTTACGTGCATATTGTTATCCTTGGAAATTGGATATGAACAGTTTTTGGGTAGAATAGGTAAGAATGGACTTCTGAAGACCCTTAAAGCCATTCATACTATATTATATGCTGGCTTAGGAAGGATTTCGGAAAGAAAGTACTATAAATGTGGTTATTTATGGTTGTTTTAAATATAATTATGGCTAATATTGATGTAAAAAATTTAGAGTGCTCTATTTATTGCGACATGATACAAGCATTTGGCTAAGTCGATTGCAGTATATTTACTTTCAAAATTGTATAGTTGTAGGATACGAGAAAATAGCAAAACTTGTTCAGACATATTTAATGAATAGAAAACAAAGAACTCTAATCTTATAATTAATTATAACAGCAATAATATCCAAAAAAGAACATTATAAAAAAAATAGGATTAACTATTGACGATAAGCTAAATTGGCAAGAACGTACACAACAAAGTTCTTTGAAATTATTCAGAAAGTGTATGAAATTTTTTGGGCATATTGACAAAACATTTAGGTTCAAACAAAGTTTTTAAAAGTCTTGCAAAAACGGGATGGTCAGTCCGAGCTGATGCAGTAAGCGCCTTTCATAAAGGTCATAAACAAATTATAGTAGCTTTAATGTCCATTGCCAATGAAACAGAACAAGCACGAGAAACCAGAGACGAAGCTCTTAGTCTGTTCAAAGAACTGGGAAAACTACAATTTATTATACTAACAGAAATTTGGACCCCTATATTGAAAAGAATAGACAAAACAAGTAATTATCTACAGAAAGGTATACTGGACGTTGCAACGAATTTACTTGATGATTTTTTTAATAAACTTAGGGATAAATTTGATCTCTTCAATCGTCCGCCAAAGAAAGAGACACGGAATCAGACTACAACGACCTATGTCAAAGAACAAAACGTAGAAGCTCACGCCAGAGTTTTTTCGATGGCTCTCCGTCAGTCCAACTAAGCAGAAAAGAGAAATTCAAAGTAGAAACCTTTTTTCCCATAATTGATACTCTTAGCGTTCATCTAAAACAGCGATTCAGTTCGTGTAAGAACATTAGTCAACGTTTTGATTTATTTTTTCGCTTGAAAACTTTGAATTCCGAAGAATTGAGACAAAGTGGCAAAGAATTTGCTGAAATCTTATGAAGAGTTAAAGAGTTGGAGATGGAATGTCTACATTTAGCAGAATACTTAAAAAATGTTTAGAGTGGAAATGAGGGAACTAATAGTATGTTAGAGATATATCGACATTTGAATAAAAAAAAATGAATACACGTTTCCAAATGTATAAATCACATTGAGAATCTTTTTAAGCATGATGGTAATTAACTGCAGTGAGGAATGCTCCTTCTCCAAATCAAAAGGAATAAAAAAAATATTAAGAAATACAATGCTTCAACAGAGATTAAACAGTTTATCACTGATGTCCATAGAATGTGACATACTCAAAAACATTGATTTTGAAGGAGTGATTAACGACTTGCGCATCTCAAATCTAGAAAGGTACCTCTTCAATCAATATAGATTTTTAAGCACAAAATTTAACTATTTTATTATTTTTTAGTTACTTTTGTGGATTATATTTTAATTGTATATATTTATTTTAGTGTTACTTTAAAGACATAAAATAAATGTAGTCACTTGCTTATATACTTTGTTTGTCTATTTTAACAAGTTAGTGCTCTATCAAGGTCACACTACCGAGTCACTTACACCATACCGAGCCAAACATTTTTTTACTGTGTAGGGGGGCCCCCTCTTTTTCCTAATATCCCCATGGTACCCAATGAGGTAAAGACGGCCCTGATTATTTTTGTTTAATATTTGATTAGTTATTACAATTGGCATGTTTGAGTTTTACCTATTTAACGTTAGTGTGAAATTGGACAATCTAAAATTATTTTGACTATTTAAATTACGTTTGAAGATTTGTATGCTTCATTTGGAGAAAAAAAACATCACATTTGTTAAAATGTGTTTCATTATGTTTTTACAAATAATAATACTCACTTAGTAAAGGGCGGCGAGACCTCCTCGGGCGTGAGATTTTATAAGTACCTTAAAAACCTATTTTGAATTGGATAATAACTAAATGTGTCGATCCATTTCTTAACGGTTAGAATATGCTTTGATTTTAGTTACCAAAATTTGATATGTCAATTTTTATTATATGACAATTTTGCCTAATGGTGCGACTATGCCAGGCAAAGTGAGCAGCTGAGGGTTGGCGGAAGCCAATGCGATGAGGCACAGTACGAAGATCACCTGCAATGAGAAGTTTAAATTTTTTTGCAAAATTTGGTAGAAATAAAATTTTTGAACGAAGAAAAAGTAAGGTCACCACGACAAATACGTACAGGTCATCATCAAAAAATCAATCAAAAAAAAATTATTAAATATGTTGATATAAAAAAGTACTTAATACGGTTTCGATCAAAAGTACCAATTAAAATCGTCCTTGTTTCAAAATGTTTTTTTTATGGGAAGAAGACAGCAGACGACGAGCAGACAGTTCACCTGATCGTTAGCGATCTCGTCGCCCATACACACACGCAACATCTGGAGAGTCACGAGTTGTGAACCTAGGAAATTACATAGAATAGGTTTAATGGAATGGATGGGTCGGGATTAAGGATGTGGAGGGAAAGGTGAACGGTAGACATGGCCATCCGGCATCTCTAAAAGTAATGCATACTTTATTTTATGCCGTTACAAAGTTACATATACATATTTATATTTTTAGTTATGTATACATGTACATATTTTTGAGAATTAAATCTTGCAAAATTCAATACTATTGTAACAAAACAACATTTAGTACGGGAAAAATTAAGTATGAAGTTTTTTACAGAAAAAAATAGTGCATAAATTGAAATCGTTGCGCGATCGTTTTTAAGACGCTGATTGTTTATCTTTTTGTATATCAATGATTGGATACGAAATATTGGGTATACTTATTACGTATTTCATATTGGGAAGTGATGATTTGAACTAAATG